>JAGFMF010011386.1:1119603-1173217 GCA_019455555.1 Galemys pyrenaicus
GGTGATGGTGCACTGGTGAGATGGTGATGGGGAGTACATGGGGATTACAATTAATGGCAAGTATATGTAAATTTTAAAATATTTTAATAAAAAAATAAATTTAAAAAAATAAATAAATAAAGCTGCAAAAAAAATTATTTATTTATGTATACAAGAGCTGGAGTACAGGCCAGAGGTGCAAGAGGTGAGAGGATTCACCAGAGACAGAGTGGGGAGAAGAACAGGCAGACTGACTGAAATACACTGCTGAGGGGAGCAGTGGGCAAGGCAGGAGAGGTCTGCTGTGCCATGTGGGGCCCCTCCCTGGTTGGGGATTGAACTTGTGCTGCTGTGCTGCAGATGCTTCACAATGTGGCACTCAATCCGCTGCGCCACTGGGGAGGCCCCATCTTGTCTTTTTGTTTTCACATTGCCTTTGTTCTCTCTGTGTCCAAATTTATGGAGAGACCAATTTTATTGAATTAATACCACTCCATAACATAAATTTTTTTAATTACCTCTTTAAAGACTCTGTCTCCAAAGATCACATTCTAAGATTCTGGGAGTTATAATCTAAATTTGGGGGAAATAAAGTTCAGCCTGTAACATGCACACACACACATTTATACACACATACATATATACTTAAATATGTGTCTCAGATAAAGAATAAAGAAATTCAAGTAAAAATTAACTTGGGTGAAATAAGAAGGTATACAAAGACATTAAACTTGAGGGAACAAAAGAGCCTCACAAAAATTGAATCATCCCTCCAGCCTAATGTCTGAAGAATTCAGCTGGGAAGGTGTTAACCACAGGACATCAGGAAGGTCATCAGACTCAATGCTGTCACCTCAGTAAGGAAAGAAGTCGCTAATATATCCAGTGGAATTTCAGAGGGTGTTAATCATATCAATTTTTATTCCCTTGAGAAATTCTCATGAAACTGAGGTAAATATCTGGAATACACAATTGACAGAGACATATGGAGTGCATGCTTTAATAATATAAATAAGCTCTCTATCCTCTTCGGGGGCATAAGTTACGTTTTGAATTACCTCATAGCACATATGCTGCCCTTGTGGAGCAACAGTTTAGCATTCCATGCAGATCCATTTCCCAAAACTGTCCCTAGACCTGGGTCATTTATTGATTGTGTTCAGTCGTGGCTTTTACAGATCATTTTTAGTCTCGTGTTCAGGTGGCTTTTTCAGCACATTTTAAAGTTTCCTTGCTGGTTTCCCTGCTGTTATTTCGTAGGTGACTCATGTTGTAATTTTCCAAACTGACTCTCTTAACAGTGAGAGGAAAAGCATTCACTCAGCTAAGATGGATTTTATGTTCAATGCCATTCTAAACTATCAGTGAAAAAAAATACTACATGGTAGTATTGGAAACAAGTACATTGGTATCAATATAAAGGGGCCCATTTAGGAATTAGCTGCCTTCAGAACATCCTGGTATTGGAAAGACTCACCCCCTACTCCTGGAACACTCTGAGAGACATGTGACTCCCGACAATACTGGCCTTGCTGGGAATTCTAGACCCGTGAACCTGTCTTTCTTCCACATCTCTATATATGTCATTCTGCAGTCTGTGCATGTATGTGTACACACACATATGTGTCCACACATACAGGTGCACACACATTTTGGGCAAAATTGGAATAACAGGTAAAATAAAAATACATTGAAAATGTATAATGTATTGGGATTGTTAAAAAGAATATCTCATTAATTCTTATGAACAACACTGAAATGAAAAAAAAAAATCAGAGTCTATTCATGTGAATGAGATCAATGATTTTTTTCCACCTGGGTGGAGCTTGCCCTCTGGAGTATGGCAGCAGGTGAGGAGATTTGGACTAGGCAGGGTTTTTTCAAACTCTAGGTATACCTCAGAGCTCCTGACATACACGCAGTGTGCCTCTCCTTCCGGAGAGTGACCAGGTACAATAGTGACATTATTATGCTTGTGTTTTGTGCAAATGACGTTTGTAGAAATAAAATAGTGAAGCATTCTGAGACATATTACAGTAGTATAAAGTTCACCTCTGTAAATACATATCTATTCCTTGGATGACACAGGAAACATGGAAGGAAGAACATAGGCAGATGAAAGTAAGGAGTTATCATGGTTACAAAGATGTTTAACTGGGTCCAATTTATAATTCTTAAAATCTGTGGGAAAGGAGGAGTTTGTGAATCTGCTCACTTGGTACATGTGACTTGGGTACACAGAGTAAGTAGGGGGGAATGCAGAGAAACAAACTCTGAAATTCAGGTAGACTGAAAAGGATTGTTTGCAGCATACATTAAAGAGATAAGAGATCACACACTAAGCATCAAGGAGAGAAAGTTCAGTGGAAGCAAGCAGAGGGCAGTGCCATCCGCAAAATTAGATAAAGAATGAATTTCAGGAAGCAGGGCAAGGAATCAAGAAACTGGGCCAGGGGACTAGAGGCAAACGTGGTCAGTTTTACAACTCAGCACTCAGCTGTTTGAACCAGGGACCTGTACCAAAGTGATACTTGATAACAGTGGTTATGAATCTTAATCCTTGAAATGTTCATCTCCAGTAAATTAGATGATCTTCCCTGGTGTCTGTGAGCCATCACTGGCTATTCATTTAGTCCACATTAATAAGAAAATTCCCAGGTTTCATCAGGTTAAATGGAAGCTTTTTAAGACTGATCCTTTGTTATAAGCTCAGTTCAGCTCAATCTATAAATTCAGATCTCATTCTTATTATCCTTTCTCAGAAAAATGCCAAAGGCTGTTCTTGATTTCTATGCTAGATTTTCCTCCTTCAGTATAAAGATTATGTGATTAGATTCCTAAATACCTTAAATGGTATACAGTATAAAGCATGCAATAAAGGTGGGTGTGTGTGTACACATAAAAGCCAGGTAATTACAAAGTAATGACATGGCACCATATTCCCATGAAAATCAAAAGTTAAACAAGTGATTTGGTCCTCCTTTGTTTTTCACTGATGACTTTTTAATTTTCCTTTTCTCTAAATACTGAGATTCAGATGTTATTTATTTTGTCTTTGTTCTTGTCAAAGGACAAAAGAGAATTTGGTTAGACTTAACCTTCACCAAAATCTTTGTTCATAATTAAACTTGTAATATAGGATTGTTATCAAAATTACTATAAATTCAACCTGTATCAAATTGTCAGGCACAGATAAAGAATATTCTTTCACTTTGAAGCAATTACTTCCCCTTTTCCTGCACAATATAAGCCTTTGCAATTGTTGTACATTTTGTAGACTAACTGTCAAATAGTCAGAGATAAATTATTAGTGATTTGGAGTATTTTATTGGTAAGATTTTCACTGCTTTCTCAATGGTTCCCTAGCTTTCAGAGGACTTTTTTCTTCTTCTTCTCATTTCCTACCAGGATAGCATTTTAAGTAGATGTTATAAATCTCTGCCAAAGGCACATTCATAGCCCTGCTTGAATGGTTTCCTTTAGACTAGGACTACCCTTACTTTCCAAATCTTTTCAAGATCTTTGTCATGGTGAAGTAACACTTTGTTTTCCTTAAAGAATCAAATGTAATCCTTAAAAATTCCTCAAAGTTACTAAATGTAGATTTCTAATTTATTTTGGAGTAGGTACATTATTAAACTAACTTTAAATTTCTACTTGAAATTCAAACAGAATTTTTATTGTCTTTTTAAATAGCATAGGAGACACTGAATATATATTAATTGTACATTTAATATATCCACTATTTTATTTCTATAAATAAAAAAAGTTTGATGCCTCAATGCTGTAAAAATTTTCTAAAAGGCAAACAGGATGCTGTTATCTTAATTTTGTAATTTTAATCAAACATTTTCTAAAAGACCAGTGATGATGATATTGTTTTTCTTAAAGTTTCTAAGACTTTTAATTCAGCTACAGCTATTTCTTTAAAATGTACCAAATTCAGCTGAGATGTCTATTGAGTTGGAGATTCATAAAGGGAAAACTAGAAGTAGAAATATTTTCCAAATTTTATTTCTAACCTTGCCAAGTAGATACCAAGAATAATAATTTTTGAAAGGTTTGGTAACTTTTCAAAATTTTAGTCTCAAGATAGATATATACTATTCTTCTTGTTCTGTTTCATTATCAGTAATAATGGTTTATTCACATAGTTATAAGTGATATATGAGATTTTATATATGTGTGTGTGTGTATATATATAGTGTGTGTGTGTACACAGATACATAAATATCTTTGGGGGGATAAGAATAAAAAAATCAAGGGGCCTCCCTGGTGGCATAAGGGGTTAAGTCACAGCACTATGAAGCTACCCGCAGTCAAAGCAGCATGAGTTCAATCCCCAACCAGGGAACTGACTGATCCACATAGCGAAGCAGACCTCCAGACCTCGCCTGCCTTGCCGGCTGCTCCCCCCCTCAGCAGCGTATTTCAGTAAATTCCCCTATTCTGCTCCCCGCTCTGTCTCTGGTGAATCCTCTCACCTCCACACCTCTGGCCTGCACCCCAGCTCTGGTATGAATAAGTAAATAACTCATTAAAAAAAAGAAGAAATAATCAATCAAAGTGAAATAACCTTTCTCTTCCAGTATTTCTTTTTCAATATCAATCACTTTGTTCTCTCCACACAATGAAAATCAGACACTTTCAGGATTATAAAGACCCCAGTCCTCATAACATCCTGTTTTCATAAAACTTGACACTGCCCTTAGAATAACACACATGGTCTTATGCCATTATATATACCTATAAAATTGCAGATCTCACTGTGTGTTCTTGCTTTTATTCTTGTCACTTTAACTTTTTAGTTAAATAATAGGAAATATAATTTCCTATTTCAAATAATAGGAAAAACAATTTAGTAGTAGTCCCAAAAACTAATCGACAGATACCTCCTATAGTTTTTAGGTAGACTATAAGATTCCCTAAAGTCTTGGACCTATGCTTAAAAGCCAAGGGTATTTTGTGTAGACTTTAAAAATCAGTCTGAATTCACATTCATTCACAAGTACTAAAATGTCAGAGACAGAATACCCTCTTCATCCATTAAGTAACAAAACGATTTACTTTTATCTTAACATATTCTTTCTTCTCAACTGAATGTTTAAACAGTTATAATTTTTAGGACATTATTCTAGTATCTTAATATAATAAAAGTTCACATTAGATTTAATGAGACTTTTACCCAAGTAAAGTGAGGAATTTGTGGCATTTCTACCTTTAAGTGCTTTATCTATTAATTTATTCTAACAGGTATCTGGAAGGTAATTTAAAATCCCTAACACACTTCGTACGCCTTTTCTCACACTTTGTACTCCTACATACCAAATTAAAATGTTATGAGTGATAGTGTTTCATATACAGTGAGCACTGATTTTTTTTTTTTGCAGGTAAGGATAGTAATAGAGGAAGTAATGGGTAGTACGTACAGACAGAATTCCTTATCTCTGCCAAACATGTTAAAGCTGGCATGGCCCAGAGGAAGCTCCAGTGGCAAGAGACTGGGTTCTACCATGAGGAACATCACCCTCATGGGCTAGTTTACTTCAAGGACATCTCAAAGATTTGTACCCCAGGCCCTTGAGGAAACATTGATGAGAATTTTTTTCCTGAGGGGTCCCTCAGACTGGAAGTAGGATCTTCGCCTTGGAGACTACTAAGTTTGGACCATCATCGTAAAATTGAGTCAAATAGGAAGCTGCTTACAGAAAACAGAGCAGAGCACTCTTCACCCCATTATTTAGCGTGGCGGACGGAACTGGATTCCGTTTCACAGCTGCATTTACTCCCACCTCCTCTTGACATCTGTGGGCTTCAGGAACATAAGCAAACCACATTCACTCACCAATTACAATGAAAACTTTAAAGGCGTGGAGGAAGGAATAGAAAAATAGACAGGAACAGGAAGAGGACTGAATTAGTTTTATACCATTGCCAACTGTATATTTTTAAATTTTCCTTATCTAATTTTTTTAGGCTTTGGACATCATTTTTCACTGGCAGGTCTAGTGATATTTCATTAGAAGAAGCTTCATACAGCAGTGACTATTACAAACCATTACTAGGGTTCAGAGCATTAGCTCTTGTGTTACTTTTGAAAAACAAAATTAAAATATGTATTACCATAAAGCAAAACTAAATGTGTGTTGTCATAAGGCAGGGCAATATAATGTTAATAAAAAAACACTTTTCAACCCCAAAACACTGTTCGGAGAACACGAAGCCAAAGATGACAAATATTTAGTCCTAAAATTAGAAGCTACCTCACATGGTTGGTAATGTTTTATTTTCACAAAGATGAACTCAGTTATTCACTAGCTGAAGAATCTTCTTTCTAAGATTAGAAGGTAAACCAACATAAGTAATGGAAAATAGAATTATAAGTGCATAGTAGAATAAGTGTATATTAATATACGATAAATTAAAAGTACAAAATAAATATCTGAGGTGAATGAGTATGCTAGACTTTGAAATCTAATTACTCACACTCACTAAAATATACACTTAATATATAATATGAAATACATTTATTGAAGAATGGGCAGACTTTTGTGAAGTAAGCCTTTAGATTTCTTAAGCCATGGGACCAAGAACATTTGAGAACCACTTACTGCAAGTAAAAGCATTTGCAAGGGGACATACAGACTTACTATCAAAATACGTTCCAGCTCACTGAGCCTAAAATCCTCATATGTTAGGACAAGGTAGCAGGCAGTAAAATAATTCTGTGACTGATACTTTTTTTTAAGTCCTTGTTAATGCAAAAAGTTTGCCAGTTTTGAGTTCAATTCACCTTAAAATATTTTTTTATCTAAGAAAAATAAATAGTACAACTGTTTTAAGTTGGAAACTGCGATCTTTCTAGATAAATATAAATTCAGGTGTCATATCTGGAGTCAGACTTTGGGCAAGTTTCTTCATCTCACTGTGCATCAGTTTATTTCCATGTAAAATAGGATAATGATAATACTAACTTGAGTGAGTTGAGTGGAAGCATTTAAATACTCGATCAATGGTTTATTTTATTATTATCAGTGTCATTGAGAGATTGTATGCTTCTAATCAGAAGGCAGCCTCTAAATTCATGCATTGTTTGTGCCGCCTAAATTTCATAAAGACTTTTCACAGTGGATTGTATCTTCCTTTGATCAGTGACAAAAAAAAAAAAAATGGATTCTTGTCAAAGATTCCAGCCTTTAAGTCCCTGCTGTTAATTCTTAGCAAAGATCTGGTTGTGACAAATATTAATGGAACATTGAAGCAGTCTAGTCATTTACTGGGAGAATTATGGATGTGAGGAATAGATTCTAGAAAGAAAAATGCCACCAGATCTTCAGATTTGCATAGAATATTTTTTATGAAAAACATTGCACCTGTGAATTTGTGTTTTTATTTTTGGAGGGAGAAGTTCAAATCACAGTTGTTCTCAAAAAATAAAAATGGCCCCATAGCCATATTTTTTTGTGATATTTTAACCTTGTATCAATTTATTCCCTTATATAAATATATATGTGGACAATATTAGTTTGGTCTTCCATAGAATATTTTCCAGATATAAATTTTGTCATATGTCATTGTCATCTAATTCCAGTGATATTTATTATGTTTATGATTCTCTAGGATAACCTTTGTAATAACCTTTATAATAGTCTCATTATCAAGACTTGATAAGAGAAATTTTACTATGTCTCTGTGTCAGGGAAAGTTCTTTAAAACTATATGGTTAAGCAACGCACTATGAAGCAAACCGCAGCCACTGGACCTCCCTGGTGGCACAGTGGGTTAAGCACACACTATGAAGCAAACTGCAGCCACTGCAGCATGAGTTTGACCCCTGCTGCTGGCCAGGGAGGGGACCCACATGGCGCAGCAGACCTCTCCTGCTGTGCTCACTGTTCCCCTAAGCAGTGTACTTCTGTCGATCTGCCTATTCTGCTCCCCGCTCTCTGTGGTGAATCCTCTCACCCTCCACACCTCTGGCCTTGTATGCATAAATAAAAATAAATACCCCAGTGCTTGTATGCATAAATAAAAATAAATCTTAAAAAAAACTATATCTACTTAATAGATAGGTGATAATTTTTTTTCTTGAACTACTAGAAAATATACATTGCAATGTATATACAAGTTTCCATCTAAATTTTTTATAGATTATTTTCCCACCATGATAGGTTTCACCAAAAATTTCCCATATATTTTCTTTGAAAAACCCAGAAATGATTGGCTCCTCCCCCAGTCTACACCACCACCATGTTCCATGGCTTACAGTAAAACTTCCCAGCACATAGTTAAGGTTACAAATAAAGCATTGCTTTACAATTTTGATGAATGCTTATCAAGTATTTTTGGATTTTAGGTTAAAACTATGTTATTATATTAAAATTTACTCTCTTATAATTTGTTTTATTCTGAATTATTGTTCACTAAATTTCGTAGTTAGCAAAATAACGAATTACCGTACAGAGAGAGCCAAAGTGGTCCAGTGAAAAGTACTTCAGTCACGGAGTTAGAAACTAATTTTATGCCAGGCCCTGCAGCTTTGAGGGTAGAAATTTATCATTTGCAAGAGCAGAAGACAATACAATTATACCTCTACACTTTGTAAGATTGGGTTAGGGTAAATAAAATAATACAGTGAAAAGCACTGTAAAAACGCTATAGAAATACAATGTATTGACATAATCTATAATTTGAAATACATTTTCACCCAACTACCTGCCTAATACAGAATTATAGCCAATCCTAGTCTTTTATGTTAAACCTGTCGTTAAAGAGCTCTTAGGCATAAATTTATTCAGTCTGTTATCTAGTCTGCCATAACACACAGCCAAAGTACAGATGTGACATCACAGACAATAAAAAGCAGTTTTCTTACTCTTTACCATTTCATTAGAAGGAAATTTAGTTTTTTAGCTGTAGTCTTACGCTTCAGCCCTACTGAATAGGTAGGTGACCTATTAACGCTATCGTCTCAGGCAGGTTCCTGAATTCTTGAAGGTTGTTAGGAGAAATAAATGAGATAATGCCAGGAATACCCTCAGTGTAGTATTTGCCACTGTGAATTCAATCTTCGTGTGAATTCAGTCTTAGCCATTGTTATCAATGTGTAATTCCTTTGCCTTGTCCTTAAAGTTAATCAGCATCACAAAACGAGAGCCCATTTCATTAAGCTAAAATATATACGCTAAGCATAAATGGTTTCATATAATAGCAACCGGTGGCTAATAAGATTTTATAAACAGTAATTAATGAGATTCTGGGCCCTGATTAAAATGTAGTGAAAAAAATGTTTTAGTTTAAAAATGGTTCTTCAAAGTATCTTTGTCACCCGATTTTAGTGTAAAGGCAGTGGATGCAGTTGAGGGGCTTTAATGAGGCGGCAGCTGTGAGATTATGCATCAGGTGTGCTCAGGCACAAGCACACAATCCAGCCATATGGGACAGCATACCCTGCCCTGCAACAATAGGGCCCTGGTCTCCTGCAGACTCAAGTGGGGAAGAACGTTCAGCATAGCTTTAATTACGTGCACAATTGTAGAACACGAGGAAAAAGTGGCTTGTATGATTACAGAGAGAGAACACTTTAATCTAGTTGAAAACGATACACATTATAGAGACTAGAAAATATTTGTGTGTTTAGGTCTGATAAAAATAAGTCCTTCTGTATCTAAAGAAATTTGAGATGAACTGGGTTAGAGTGTTTATAATACCACTCAAAATTCATTTACTAGTGTTCATTTCTTAAAAATATAGCTTATGAAGATATTTGTGAATTGTAAAAGGAGAAGGAAATGTATACTGGGATTACAATGTGATGCTGATAAATACTCTTGATATTCATATTTTCTGGGAGACTAGAAAGTTATCTATTGTCAATACACACAGATATATCAAATATTAAAAGTAAACAAGTTTTTATTAAAGTTCATAGGAAATGGTCACTTCATGTTCCAACAAAAACAGTTCCACCATATAAAAACAACTGGAATTCTTTCCCAAAAATTCTGCGAAAACCTCGTTTAGCAGTAAGATGAAATGAAAAGACACCTCTTACCTATCAAATATTCCTTCCCCAAGAAGAAACTGGAACCCAAGTAAGATGCAATACGTGACAACTGATCCAATCACATACTAATTTATCTCTTCATTGTTCCTAAGAATCAAATCAAGTATACTTGATTTGGAGTAGAACAAACTCTTGATTGATTCCCCAAACAGAATTAACTTCAAAATGCACAAGCAAGGAGCTAAATAAATCACTCCAGCAGAGGAGGTCCTAGACATTATCCTTTTATGTATTGGAGGAGAATGTCACAGAAGCCTTTCAAATATAAACTCCCTGCCACTTGCCACTCTTAGTAAGATCAGGCAAAGCAGTTGATTGTGATAGAAAAATCACTTACTATCAAAATATCCTCACCAGTAGGCACACAAGAAAAACTCATCCAAACAATTTTCACAGCAGATCTTCCCAGCATAGGCCTTATTAATACTGTTCTCTAGCATATTTGTTGACTCTCAAAATGGAGAATGCTGGAATCTGTCTGTCTGTCTTCTATCTCCAGAAATACGCAGACCTGAAGGACAAAAGTCTCACCACAGATACTAAGTACACTGTGGCACTGACCTCTTCACCACTGTAGTCGATGGAAATCAAGTCTTTCACCTGTGATCTTGCTGTTCAATTCTGTTATTTCTTGAGGAGGGAGAGGGAACATTTCCTCGCATGGTATCAGAGCGGTCAGACCCTCTACTTGGGTGCTTCATTGACCACTATTGCCTGTTGTCTCTGGTCATCTTCCTGTACGGGTAACCTGGACTAAACTGCCAGTTTTGACACTGATTCATGGGGAACTTCTGCTTCTCATTACAGATAATTCAAAGAGCAGAGTTTTTGGAAATCAGCTAGCAACGGCACACTCCCAGGGAGCTTTAAACCTCTTGGAATGCCAGGATCATCTTGTAAACCCTTTTAAAAAATAGATTTGGGGAACTTACCTCCAACCAACCTAATGTGGAAATATAGAAGCAGATTTCATGAAATGTGTTTTGAACAATTCCCACCCCTCCCCCACCACTAAAGGCATAGAGTAAGGGTACAAAGCACTGTTCAATTAATTCTTTGGCAAATAGTATAACTCTAGTGTACAGATTGGCATTTAAATTGTAGTTAATACCCCAACTCTTTTTTTCCCATGGTTAGACACCTACTTTATTGCACCAATCAGGGACAGTTAAAGAAGTCCTTAATTATTCAATAATGGGCTGGAGATGGGTGTGTCAGCAGTGCAGAGTACACCTGGAGGCAGAGATGTTGTCTACATCTCTCAAATCCCAGGCACAGAAGTCCCACTAAAACTAATAATGGAAATAGATACTTTAAAAACCTCTCTTTAAGGTATTGTTCTGCAGTTGCTAATATCTCAAAGGACACATTGAGCACTAGAGATAGCTAAGTCAAAATTATATCAGTGATATTTTTAATCCCATTTTTGAGCTGTCACCATGTTAAAAGAACTGAACTTTCAAATAATAAGTGAGTCTTAAAATGACATCATGAGTTCCTCAAAAGATAGAGCTCATATCTGTAGCACCCACCACTCAAGTAATAAGGTCTGTAGTGAAGAAGTTGAGGAAAGAAGAAATGAAGAAAGGCAGAGAGGTAAAGGAAATGAGAGAGCAAATGAGTAAATGAATGCATAACTCTTGTTAACAAAGGCCTTAAATTTGCCTTTTTTGTTAATCCAGAACCTAGTGTTTCTCACCTTCTCATTAGTAAGATAGTAATTTTTTCAGATAGTCTCATTTTGATAAGTTCAACTTTGAGCCTTTTTTGTTTAGTTCAGTGTATTTCTCAAAAATGTAAGGTGAGGTATGTCCAGTTTTTGCTAAAGAATTCATAAAAGTATAATAAATATTTAATTGTCAAACTATTGTTATTCATCTATGAAAATTATGATATCAGTCAGCATATGACTAGAAGGTAAAAAATAAAAGAAATCAGTATACATACTTGTAGTAGGAATATATGTTAAGGGTGAGACTAACATTTTGTCAGCAAAAGTTATAAAAATTCACATTGCTGAGACTGTTGTACCAGTTTTTCTGGTAAAGGAAGGAGGCACAGAAATGTTCTGAACCTCCACTAAGTCCTACCAATTATATGTGTCAAAGCCAGATGTGAACTCAATGAGTTTAACTCCAAAACTTATGTTCTTTTCAGGTAAATATTACTAGTAATGTGTTTCAGGATTGAGAATAGTATTCATGTATACATAAGTGCTATCCATTAAATACTTCTTATGTTTACTATATGTTGGTTCCTATACAGTTGCTGCATAATCAAAAACCAGTAAGATCCAGTGTCTACCCTAAATAAATTCATGATCTCCATGGAAGGATAAAACAGTGCACACATGATTATGCTCTGCTTTATGCATAGTGAATACTATACACTACTGTAATTATACTTACATCTAATTTAAGACCTGAGGGGGAGGCAAATAACCATAGTTAACATGTTTCTAGCAATTTTGAGTGCCAAGCTTGAATGGAGGACTATATGTCAAACTCACAAGAAACTAAGAAAACTGAGACATTGAGACACTAAGTAATTTATCAAAGATTGAGGTTCAAACTCAGGCAGTCTACTTCTGACACTCTTATGCTTAATTACTATACTTCATTTCTTCTCGGGTTAGAAAGTGAAGCAGAGACTAGAATAAAGGAGATCAGTTAGGTTACTGCTATAATTCACGTGAAAGATGATAAGGAACAGAACTAGACTGGCAGCAGTGGAATTGGAAAGGAATTAAGACAAGAGGTGCTTGAGAGTGAGAAATGAGAGCATTTGATACCTGATTGGATGTGGAGGAGGTGACGACTAGGGGTAAAGATAAGAGTCAGGGAGGAGTCAAAGATCAAGAGCTCTAGTCCAAATGAAGAAAGGAATGGTATATCCTTAACAAAAATCGAAAATAGAAAATCAAGAGATATTTGTGGGGAGGAGAAATAGGTTTAACTTGTGACATTTCATCTTAAATGAAAGAGTTCACAGGTGCAATGAGGTTTCCAATCAGTTAAGACTCAGGAATAATAATGATCCAAATTACATTTTAGACAGGAAACTCAGCTGATAAAAAATGTGATCATGTATGAACGGACCCATATCTTTTTTAGTTTAGTTTCCTTTAATGAAACCCTTTCACCAGTGAAATTGCATGCATTGCTGGGGTCTTCTACATTTTAGGTTGTGCAGCATTTCTTGGATCTTAAGGAACTCTGCATCTATCATTACACCACGCCTGACAAAGACCTGGCAACATCTCTTAGGGAAGTGAGACAAGAAAAATAATTCCATTGTGAAGATCGTGGGAGAATATCCCCTAACCTAACTATTCATTTTAGTTTAAATTTGCATGTGGAAGAAGGCTATTTGGGAAATATAAATACTTTTAAATTTGTCAGTCTTGTTTCCTGAGCTACCTTGTTCTTTAGAGGACAGTCTGTGCTCAATTGCCAGAAGCTGTGATGTAGGAGGGAAGCATCAGCCTCTGTCCTTAGGGGATTCTTCTTTAAGTCAAGAGGACCATCTGGGCTTGGTGTGGGAGATTTGTTTGCAGATGTTAAAAACTGCCTCCACAAAAGTATTTAGCCTCCCATGAACAAAGGTGTATTCTCCTCAGAGAGTATATAAGCCCCAAACCATTGGTACTTATAATTCTGCAGGTAAAAGGCCCTAATTATATTTTTTTCTTCTGTAACTAAATTAAATTGTTTTGTTGTGGGAAAGTTGATCTGTCCTTTATAACTTAAGGCTATGTATTTTTCATTTTTGTATAGAAAATCAGAAACATCAGCAGGAAATTAGCCCTAACACACTTAGTAAAGGTAGTTCCTGTTACTACTGAATAATGCAAATATCTTACCAGACAGTAAGTTTAATGCACTTATGTGTCAGCACCATTTTTGTATTGTTATTATTTCATACAATGGAAAAAACATGGTTTGTATAGTTCTTTATATGGAATAACTAGGTGATTTGATAGCGATATGTTAAAGTAGGAAACTGACAATTTTCCAAATGGGTTCTCATATTTTATATGCTTACAAACTTTGGATTGAGCTTACTTTTCTTCCTTGTCAGTATTTGGTATTATCAGGGTTTTTGTGGGGAAGGACATTAAACTTTAGCAAATTAGTTGTTTACACCTTTTGCTTCATGTTTCGTATGATTTCTTATTAATGAGAATTGACAGTTCTTTATATATTCTAGATAAAATATCTTTATAGTATATTTTTCTTCAAAAGTTTTCTCCCAGTATATTACTTGGTTTTGGTTTTTCATTTTCTTAAGTGTCTTTTAAAAAATAAAACTTTTAAACATTTATGGGCACCAGTTTATGTGAGATTTGTTCCATTAATGATAATATTTATTAAATGTTTCACTAACCAAAGTCATGAAGAATTTTTCCTGTATTTAGTTTGACAAGTTTTATACTTCTACATTTTACATGTGGGTCTCTGATCTAATTTGAATTAATTTTTGTATATAGTAGAAGGAATGGACCCAAAAACATATTTTTGAAATAGGTTTTCCAGTAGTTCCACTATAATTTGCTCCAGTGATTAGCATTTTTCCATTAAATTGCTTTTATGCCTTTACAGAAAATCAATTGACCTTACATATGTGGGTCTATTTCTGAACTCTACTTGATGCTATTGATATATCTGTGTATCCCTTTGCCACACTATCTTGATTAGAGTAGCTGTGTAGTAGGTCTTGACATTAGACTATGTGTTCTTTAACTATGTTCTCTTCAAAATTATTTTGCTACCCTGGATTCTTTGCATATCCAAATAAATTTGGAATAATTAATTTGCTCTATACCAAATCTTCGGAACTTTTCACTGGGATTATGTTGGAGCTATAGACAGATTCACAGAGAATTGACAATTTAACAATGTTGCATCTTCCTTAGTGTATTTCTCCATTTGTGTGGTTTTTAATTTCTTTCATCAATGTTTTGTTGGTATCGCATATACGTCTTGCACATACTGCTGGATTTACACTTATATATTTCATTTTTATTACTGCAGTTTTAAATTGTACCTTTTTCAATTTCTAATTGTGGGGTCATCAAAATGAAATTAACTTTTGTATGTTCACTTTGCATCTTACTACCTTGCTAAACTGACTGATAGGCTCTATGGCTCTTGGTAGATTCTTTGATATTATTTACTTATACAGTCATATTTCTGTGAATAGTGACAGTTTTATTTCTTTGTTTCTGACCTCTTTTTTGCCTTGTTTCATTGCACTCACCTCCAATGCAATGAGTAAGATTAGTGAGAGCAGACACACTGTTTTGTTTCCAAATTTAGGAAATTTAGTCTTTCACAAATAAGTATAGGATCACTTTTTGGTTTTTAATAGATGCCTTTCTCATATATTATATCTCATGACATAACCTCTATTCCTACATTCTAAGAGTTTCTATCATGAAAAGATGTGAGTTTTGTAAACTTTATTTCCTGTATCTATTAACACTATGATATGATATTTATTTTTCTTCTTTCATATACTGCAACTGTATTCCTTCACTTAAAGAACTTAGTAAGAGCTCATAGTGGATAATCACAGGATAAAAGTCAGCAGACTTGTCAGACTTGTCAGATGATGGAAGCTCTTTTCAGAGATTCACACTCTGCATATATATGGGGTGAAATCAGGCTGGCTTCAGTCATCCAGTGCCACTTTACCTTTGGGAATGCTCTGAACAGAGAGCTACTGAAAAGCCTGCTTACTCTCACAAAATACTTAAGAAATATGTCCAAGCTTTAATTTTTTAATAATTTAGTTCTATTTTTTTCAAATTCAGACTACTGAAATTGTGTCATCAACTCCTAGAATTTTATTAGATATGTAAAATGTTTAAATGTATCTCTACTGAAATGATTTCTACTGAAATACAACTTTTGTGGATACAGTATTAGATGCCAACATTTCCAAATGCCCTCAAACTCCATCAGCTTTTAGTTCAAATAATCTACTAAATGTTCAAGCGAAAGAAAACCAGCAGACTATGAAAGTAAATTTGTAAATTAATTTTTTAAAAGATTTATTTATGCATATAAGAACTGGGGTACAGGCCAGCAGTGTGAGGGGTGTAAGAGGATTCACCAGACAGAGTGGGGAGCAGAACAGGCAGATTGACTGAAATACACTGTTGAGGGAAGCAGCGGGTGAGACAGGAGAGGTCTGCTGTACCATATAGGTCACTCCCTGGCTGGGGATCGAACTCATGCCTGCTCTATCAAACTCATAGCTTCAGTGGCAACTGCTAGATTCATACTGCTCAAAATTAGCCCCTTGTGGCACCAGGGAGGCCCCAAATTGTAAATTAAGTTTCAAAATATAGAGAACTAACAATTTTATGTCTAATTGTTACATGAGCATCATTGCATGTATTAAGACATCCTTGCCACTTACTAGAGATTTGGGTGAATTGTGCCGAAGTCCAGCTCCTGCTGAAGGCCAGGTCCCTGAAGGAAGAAATGGAGTCTGCTGAGTGATGAAAGGGGAGTGGGTGAGGGAGTGAGAAGGCACAGACACCCAAGGTGCAAGTATCTCCTACTGACAGACTCAGCAGGTCTTTATTTATACATTACAAGCAAGCAGTGGGATTACATCAGCAGGTGTATAGAGCAGGAAGTTAACAATTATTACACATTTTTTTAAAAGAACAGTTTGGGGTCTTGTGACCCCCAGTCAAGATTTACTACATATACAATTTACATGCAGAACAACATGTTTCTATTGGTATTTTGACTTCAGTGGTTATACAAGTTATTAATGTTAAAACAGTTATAGAACTTTGCACAATGACAACTTAATGATTTTGTTTTTACTCTGAGTATATGATAGACTACTAATCACAAGATCTAAGATTAAAGTAGTGTTAATGCTTGAAAACTACAAACCCCCAATAAAAGGGAAATACTAAAATTAAAACCTAAATTATATCTAAATTCTATATAATCTTTAAAAAGAACCCCTAACCTCAAAATATCATAAATCTAAAACTTACAGTCACAATTTAAGCAAAACAAAGGCAAAAGGGAGGGGAGGGTTAGGAAGGGCTAATGTGACTCATACATCACCTAGGAAATGCATAGCCTTTATAATGGCCCAAGTTACAAAGGTTATGCTTAGGTTCCCGAGGTTTGTTTCCTATAGTGAATGTTTAAATCTGGGAATTATACTAATAGCTAATTTTAGAATTTGTAGAATAACCACATTCCGGTTGCATCTACTTTTACCTGGTTATATGGTATTGATTTTCTTGAATTTGCATTATGATATTAGCCAATCAGTAGTACCTCATCAAAATGCATAGTAACCAATTACTCTGTTTGGTGAAAGAGCTAATTGTACAACCACCCCCAGGGGTAAATTTCCAGTACGTACATTTCTAGAGTTTTACAAAACTTTAATTATAGAATCAGCCAAAACAAAACAAAAAGGAATCTGATGGGGAGGGCCAGCTGTGGCGCCCCCGATTTTTCAGGATAGTTCCTTCACAACGGACTTTTGTCTCATGGCTCGAGTAGCGTGGCCCCCACAATTATTAGTTGTGAATAATTTCTTATGTGGTTTTCAAAATTTAGTATAGTATGTAAAAATATCTTAACGCAGTTTATGGATTTTATCAGTAAATGTTTGTTAATTGAACAACTAACTGAATCAATAAGTCATGTATCACTTTTTGCTAAAAATATAAATATCCCAGAATGTATAATTCTCTGATTTTGGTCCGATTTTACATTTTACTTTATTTTTTGTACTTTTATATTTTCATTTTGATTCACCTTTAAAATGATAAACCTAAAATATGTTTTAGTGCTCTATATTCATAGCACTTAAAAAGGATTTTTCTGTACACCTTTGTGTTAGGTGCTGACGATGCAAAGGTAAGTGAACCACATGTCTACCTTCTGAGGTTATGTGCTATCCTACCATTCTAATGAGCAGATCACATGATAAAATAGTAGTTAACTTTCATAAGGCCCCATAGAGTAGGGACTACATTGTATTTACTCATCTCTGTGCCCACTATGTTAAAGCAATGCTTGTCACATAGCAAAACTGTGTGTTGATGTAAATTCTAAAAAATGTGGAGAGGACACAGAGGATCCAATGACCAATTTTTCCTAGAAAAATGATTTCCGATTTAGAGGCCATAACAATTGAACTGAATCCCATAGGTGGGAGAAAAAAAGGGCATTCAAAGTAGAATGGCAAAGTAAAATGCTTTAGTGCTAGATAAATTGGCTTCAGTAGAGCTGATTCTATCATATAGGACAGTGGTTCCAGATACTGGCTATTGTTAACTAGAGCTAATCTGTGGAAAGGAATAGAGAATTGGGTTTCCTACTTAGGGTCCTTTTCTCTGCAGGAAATGAGGGTATAACTTCTTTAGATAGCTAAAGAAGTATAATCCTATATAATAATGTATAGCATGGCTATGATTCAAAGTTGTATCTTTAGATAGCTAAAGAAGTGTAATCCTATATAATAATGTATAGCATGGCTATGATTCAAAGTTGTACATTACACATGGTCTTATGTACTCAGCTCTTTCAACACCAAATTTCTGTACTAGTCCACTACTGAAAGTATTAAACTTCTTCACCAATAGGGAACTAAAGTATCCTTGGTACTACAGAACTCGTTCTCACTCGGCTGACAGGTGCTCCAGCTCATGAATGATGCCAATATTGAATTCCACTCAGTGACTTTTGCAAGTTGATCAACTTGAAGAGGTGGCTAAGGCAAATCTTGAAATATAAAACTGTCCAATGAAGATAAGTGCATATAACTTCAGACATGCAGCAGCAGACAGCATTAGTTATTGCTCCTCCCTATGCACTAAACAAAAGCTGCAGATCTCCAGACCTGACAGGATGATTGCCTCCACTTCAAGCCTTTTATGGTACAGATGTAAATAATAAAGTCATGCAAATAAGCAGTGAGGAAAAATTCAGCACCCTCTACATTTATCAGTTTTCTTCATTTAAAGAATCCATGATTATTAAATGAATTATTATGGACAGATGATGGGCCTCAATGATCCTCCAAGTGTGGCAAAATTTCCTGCATGGGGATTGATCTGTCTGTTATCTCTCTTCTCCTACAAGTATACTGCTGAGCTTTAGTGTACATTCATCTCGTTTGTTTTCTTGTTGTCAGCCCACTCCAGCTACTTGGACTTCCTGCTATAATATATCCAGTATCCCTGGACAGTTATGTGGTTTCCAATAGTCCATGACATAACCTCCATATTAGGAAGGTGCCCAGATGCTGAACAGAAGGGATTAAAGTGGGCATCCTGGATTTACGAAGGTAATCCACCCCCTTCAGATATAATAACAAAACTGTAATGTTTTACAATCTTTGGAATATTCCATTAAAATTAGAGAGTTTGAATGCATAAGCTAACACATTCAGGAGACACTGGAAGAAAATCCCCTTAAAAATATACCCTGCTGCAAAAGCAACCATCTCAAATCTCATGAGTAATGAATGTCCAAAATTCACAAAGACATCCACTGAGAATGTTACATAGCTCATCATATTCTCCAGTTGTTTCTATGGAAACATTTCAAAGGAATTCCTGAAATAAAGTAGAGCAGATAGAAATACTCAGATTCAGAAGCAGTTCATGAGAGTAAATATTGCTCTTTGAGATCTATTGCTATGTCCCATCTACTTTTGAGACAAAGATGAGGAGGAATTCAACACAAATTTGCGAGGTGTTCCATTATTATTAACCTTCACAGAAGTAGTTTAATAGAGCAAACAAGTTCCTTCCTGGGAAAAAATATGTAGTCTACATATGGAGCCTGGTATAACAGAAAGAACATGACATATGGAATTTAAAGACTTATGTTTTCCTACTTATTGACTTGCAACCTACTAGAAGTTTCATAAATTCTCTGAATCTTCATCTCTTTATATATAAAATTAAATCCTAATAGAATTTATATTGCTATTTAATGGGTTGCTATGAAACTCAAATATCTTAATAAATGTAGAAATTCCTTTTATAGCTTCTCAGCCTGGAAGGAGTCTTTGGTGGTTGTTCCCTCTCAAAAACAACTTCTCCAATATACCAAATGGGCTGCTCTTGTGTCAGAACCCCAGACCAGATCATTTCCAGGTGCTGGGGTTTCAGCTTTTCTGAATGATCCTAAGTGCTTCTCCACGCTCCGTGTGGACTGGAGTCACAGGCTGGTGCCGAAGCTTGTGTTGGACACGTATTACGGGTTCTGCAGGATGATGAGGCATGACTTGGTGCGATAGAAAAATTGAGAGGTCAGCAATGAAATCAATATAGATTCAAATCATAGGCCCACATTTTGACCTCCTGTCCTGATTCTGAATAGGGGCGGGGGGACATTATATTTGGACTTTTCCAGACCCATCACAAATTCCCATGTTGAAAATTTCTGTGGTCCCTGTCATGTGAAAACATACTTGTAAGATGCTGATTTAGTGATTCTTATCTCTAATGGCAAAGATGGTATCAAAAATTCAGCAGTATGTAATATTAAATGTAATATAAGTAATGTCCTTTGTTCTATGCTGATTTTTCTTAAGATTTAAGAACTTTTAAATAAATTAGTGGGAGGGTGACTTAATATGTGGGTCTTTGTATTTAAATAAATGTCAATTCAGGACCTAATCTTATCATTCCTTACCAGTGTGTCCTAAATCTTATCAAACCTCTGCTTGCTTAGTTATAAAATGGGATCTAATAAGATCATGTAATTAAACGTAATTTAAAACAGGCAGTGAAAGACCTCTCGCATTAATGAATTCTAAAATGTAAATTGATTGCTATTATTCTGTAAATAAGTATTCTGTACTTTATTCTGTGCTAGAGGTTACTATTATTCTCCACTATTATTCTTATTAAGAGAGCCTTAATAAGGAAGCTTTGGAAGTGAACCTTAATAAGGAAGGTGATAGAAGCTTTTCTGTCTTTTTACCTTGGAATTTTAAAACTAAGATTGTGTCTCTTCTTTTAGAGAATCCAATTTAGATTCAATGTTCTCCCTATGGCAATTAAAGTAGAAACAGGTGCTCCTTGCATTCTCTTGTCTCAAACATGTAAAAGTTTGATTTATTTTTATTTATATGATTATGCTTTAATCATTGTGGAAAACAGACTGAATATTTTTCAGTACTGTGTTAAGTACAGAATGTAACAGGAAAAATATATCTTTTATGGTGCATCATCTTTCATGTAATAATTATAAAAAGAAAAGCATTCATAAATGTGACCTCTTACTCATTATAGCATACCTATTACTACCCATTATTCATATAAGAAAATTATTTTTCAGATTATTCCTTTCCTATCCATTTAAAATTATCTTCCCTCCTGCAGTACAAGCAATCTTTAATGAGTTCTAATGCATGTTTTATTGTTTTACGTATTTTATTATCTTCCCACATAAGTACATGTATGTCTATGTAGTGGTTCTCAGCAGGGTAATTTTGAGCCTTTGAACTTTGTCAAAGTCTGGAACAATTGTACAACCATGCCCATGAGACGTCACTCCCCCTTCTCTCTTCCCTCTGGCAATAACTACTGTACTTTCTGTCCCTGTGGATTTGCCTATTTTGTACCTTTCATGTGAATGACTCTACCATATGTGCCCTTTTGTATCTAGCATCTTTCACCTGAAATAATGGTTTTAATTTGTCCATGATAGCATATATTAGTATTCAGTTTTATGATCAATATTCTGCACCACCTTTTCTTTATCAGTTCATCAATTGATAGACATTTGGTTTATTCCCACTTAATTAATTGACTTTTATGGTTAATTCTATTATTTACATGCAGGTACAAGGTTTTCAGTGAATATGTCTTTTCAGTTCTTAAGTATATAACAAGAAGTGGAACTGATATGTCATAGGGTAACTCAATGTTCAACTTTTGAAGGACTGCCAAGTTGTTTTTCAAGCTAGTTGCAATTCTTTGTATTTCTACTTGTGTGATATAAGGATTCCAATTCCACAAATTCTCAGCAGTATTTTTATTTATTTATTTTTTAATTTTAGCCATTTTGGCATTTTGCGTTTTGGTGAAATGGTATTGTGTTTTTGATTTTTGGTTTCTAATGATTAGTCATGTGGAACATTTTATGCTATACTCGTTTTTTCTAAATCTTCCTTGAAGATGTTTCTATTCAAATGATTTGCCTATTTTTAATTGAGTAATTTATGTTCATATTTTTGCATTGCTAAATCCAATGTGTTTTTTGTATTTTCAGATATATGATTAACAAATATTTTCTACCATTCCATGAACTGTCTTCACTTTCTTGATAATGTGCGTTGAAACACACACATTTTCATTTTGATGAAATTCAGTTTATCTGCTTTTATTTTTCTTGCCTGTGTTGTTGGTGTTGTATCTAAGAAACCATTATTAGGATTCTGAAGATACATGCCCATAATTTCTTCTGTGATTTTTAACTCTTACATTTGTATATTGATCCCAATTGAATCAATTTTTAGTGGTACTGTGCGTTACAGTGGTTGGTTTTCCTATGTTAAACTAGCATTGCTTTCTTCTCAGACTGCTGTTTTACACTGTGACTATAGGAGAGCTGAATGAGAATAGGGCACATTAATGTGTGACAAAGTCCACCATCTTATGGAATTTTAGTTTTTTTATTCTTGAATAAATGCTTTCCAGACAGTTGCAAGCCTTTGGTAAATTTTCTGATTTCTGTAAAAGTATATTTTGACAATTTTGTAAATGTTGCTCTTACATTTTTGGAGAATGAGGTTTTCAGAGTTCCTATTTCGCCACTAATGCAAAATAGGAATGGTCTTGAATATTCCAAAATATTCAGTTTTAAACATGAATAGGGAGGAAACCTACAGATGTTCAATTTTATTTTCTGGTTCTATGCACTCTCTCATTAACCACAATAGACTTTTTTTAGTGAATAAAAAATTAGTAAATATGATTATTCCCAATGTGGTAAATAAGACCTGTATAACTAAAATACAAGTTAAATGTGATAAATCCCAAAACCAAAAGGACACATATAATGGGATTTTGAAAACAGGGTGGTGGAATATTGAAGGACCCCCGTACCATATTTATTTTGCACACAGCATGAGGATCAGAATATTCAAAATGGTGGAAGAGTCTTTCAGACAGGGAAATGATACGATCAAGGTCATGGATATTAAGAAATCACTGATCCTAAACAAAAAAGGGAAGTAGGCCTATTTGGCTATAGTTTGGATTATCTGAAAGACAGTAGTGACTAATAAGGTTATAAAGAAGGTTATACCAAGACCAAGCAATGCATTTAATGGCTAAGGAAAGTAGAATGTGTTTAATTCAACATTTAGAGTTATTGAAGATCAAACCTGTAATCAGGAAAAATTAATCTTAATGTGTGTATAAATATTTGAGAAATTTAATTAAAAGATGTGCTGTGACTCAATATAATCCAACTATCAAGACAATAGATAGCAGTATAGCAAGATGGAAACTAATAAATTCATATCCAAACTAACATAGAAAATAGGATGAAGGAATGGAAGCACCTTTTTATTTTATGACTTATTTGTTTTAGATTTATTTGCCTTTCAGAAGTTTTTAGAACCAATATTCTTCTATTACCTGTATATGCACAACTGAAAATACCAGGAATCCAAGCAGAGATCACATTAGCCAGGCTAGTCTCCATTTACAAGTATATACAATGGTTTTTAAAGGCAGGTTATTTCTAAACAGGATCCCCTTGTTAGGGCACCTTCCTCTGGTTTTTACAGCCTGATTTATAGCACCACACATTCCAGCACAACAGATCAATTTGTCTCTCATCTTTTTTCCAAATGTCCAGTACACAGGTTCACTATAATCTTAAAAGTCCTTTTTATTTGATTTCCTGTGTCATCTCATTTCAGCTCTTTGGGTTTCTCACAATCCTCTGCTCTCTACTGGCAATCCTCCAGAGCTACATGGTTTTCAGTACACTATTCATTCAACCACAGCTTCACGAAGACTAGTAATGTTTAACAATGAATGTTAAAGATGGCTACCAACTCCTCAAAACAGCTGAAGTTGAAAGGAACCTTCACAGTTGGGGCTAGTGACTGAAGTGGCATAGTCGAAGTGCCACAGTCGAAGTGCCAGGTCAGCTTTCATGATTAAATTGCCTTCTTAACAAAGTAAATCCTCCAACCGAGTAATTGACCAATTGGATAGTGTGCTCTCTAAGGAATCGCATTTCAATAGCTTGGTTGTCTAACACAAGAAATCTACTTTTTGTGGCATTTTTCTCTTCTCAGGCTCAGAGAGACCTTGATTTACTTCAGGTTTGTCATCTTTCATAACAATGCTGGTCATGTAAAGCAGTTCGTCATATTCTGAATTATTTTGTCTTACCTAGTTGAGAATGCAGCAATATAATAACTACTGAATCACATCTTAAAGACTTTGATAATGTCCAAGTCTATGAAGTTGAGGGAGAAGAATATCATATAATAACTTTAAAATCTTCCATTTCCCTGGGATATCTTTGAGCACTGATTGACTGAAATCTTTAGCCAACGTTTTTCACTTCATTGATGGGTGGAAGAGGGTTACAAAGCATGCTTTCAACCTTGGCATAACTAACCACAGAATTTTGGAGTAGCTTTAAGGAACTTGCTGAGTGATTCTTGGCAGTCAGAGATATTGAGACTCTTCAGAAACTAATCCACAGATATGTTCAAACCCACTTTGGGAAAGCTACACAGAGTGTAGACATCTTGATATTACCTACAATTTCCTAGAAATGCTATGCAACAAAAACTTTTATATGAGTTTTAGTGAGCTTTTGAAACATGAAGATACTACTGAAACAAAAGCCATTTCTGAAGAGTACTCCCATATAATATGCTTGTAGCAAGAGAACATAAGGATAGGATTCCCAGTTAGAGTAAAAGTAGCTGAGTTCACTTACCACAAGCTCTCTTCTGCACAATCCCAAGTACATCACTTTTAAAATGAAAATGTGGGACCCTTTTTACAAATATTATTTAAAAATTCCAGGACAGCCCAGCTGAATTTGTTGTTTTTTTAAAAAAGATTTATTTATTTATGCATACAAGCACTGGGGTACAGGCTGGAGTGTAGGGGGTGGAGTGAGAGGATTCACCAGAGACAGAGCTGGGAGCAGAACAGGCAGATCTACTGAAATACACTGCTGAGGGGAGCAGCGGGTGAAGCAGGAGAGGTCTGCAGTGCCATGGGGGTCACCTCCCCGACTGGCAGCAGGGATGGATCTCATACTGCTGTGGCTGCAGTTTGCTTCATGGTGCATTGCTTAACCCATCGTGCCACCAGGGAGGCCCCCCAGCTGAGTTCTCAACAAACCACAGGGCTGTTGTAACCACAGGGTCCTGATCACTGCAAAGTTCGCATGCCTATAATGAAGAACTATATGAAGCCCATCTACTCAGGAAGTTCATATCCTGCTCTGATAAGCATAACTCTTGAGTGTTAAAATAGTCCTATTTTACAATGATTTGGATAACAACACACATCTATTTGAGAGCCTACTATGTGCTAAAAGGTGTGTCATCATTCCCCTCCTTACAAAGCCCCAAATACCATGAGTTGTCTGACTAAACTATGGAGGATGTCTGCCTATGTTGTCCTTAACCTGAAAGTACAGAAAGGTTGATGAAAGTTTGCAAGGTAGCTCCTATTGCTTCTCATAGGTGAACCAGCTGTATTTCTTGGGCTCCCTGAGGATTATGGAACCATCTTTGCACTTTAAAAATAAGAAGCCAGATCTCTCCTTAATAACTGAAAAGCTCACAGCACCGGAACCAAGTGTTTTATAAGGGGCAGATGGGTTTAACCACTTCCATCTCCAATGAAGGAAAAATTTAGAATCTCCTGGAGCGTGTTTGCTCCACTCCAGATGCACATAAATCACCGAGGGTCTTAGTCACGTGCAGAGTCAGCTTCCTTGTGGGTGGAAGTTGAGGTTCTGATTGCCAAAAGGGCTTCATGCAATGTCTGTGCTGGTCTGCAGACGATTCTTGAGCGGCGAGGCTCTAGAGGAAACACATCAATCACCTGCCCTGAAATAAACACTGAATGCATATACGATGCAATCCCTATTCATGAGGAAACTAATTACTTTCAGAGCTTTGTGTAGTCATTCCACGGTGATATCATTTTTAAAGAAGTTGAATTCTCTTTAAAACAAATGCATGTCTTCATACTGAAGGGGCACATTAACAGTATGTTGCTCATCTGCTCACCTTGTTTTTATGGCTTGATTATGTAGATAAATGTGTATTTTCAGGATTTTGAACCAGTCTGCCCTTTCATTCTCTTCACCCACTCAGCTGCTGTTCTAAGAACAAATCCAGCCTCACATCTATCAAAAAGCCATTTCTCACATCAGTTCTGAAAACGCCCATCTTGCTATCCCAAAGAAATCACAAATGATCTAAGTTTTACTCCTATCATTAAGGGAGGGTAATTGCTTGCTAAATACATAGCCTCCAGCCTACAGCAGCCCTCTAGAAGTACTGAACCGTGCCATTAAGTGGAACTCAGTAATAGACAAGATGACCTTGATGACTAATATCTGGGTTTCTTTATGCTTCGTTATTTAATAAGCTCCAAACAGTTTGCAGATAGCACTTAACTATTACATACATCATTTGTCATTGTACCCCACCCACAGAAGACTTGTAATTTGGTGTCCTATATTTTCAGGGGATAAAGGTTAGCATCGAAATGATCTTTAGCTGGGAGGATTTTAGTGGGTTTTGTAGTATTTATTTAGTTAGAGTTGGGGTGAAGAAAGTAACAGGGTCTGTGGAGGGGATTGTTCTTAAAACTTGTCTCTGAGTCCAGAAAACCCTGATTGAATTGAGCAGATTAGAAAAGGACAGAGGAATAAGAAGGCAGAAACTACAATCTGAGCAATACCAAGATAAAAAAGATTTCATTTTCTGTTCCATGGTAAAGTGAAAAGCTGACTTCATTCTAAGGCGAGTCTCCTAATAAAATGACCTTTTAACACGTCTTTTAATGGTATTTAAAATATCATCAAAGGTTACAAAACCCTGGAATCATCACAGGACTCTTGCCTGTGCTTCCTTGAGAAAACCCCAAGCTGAGATTAGAAGAGAAAAGGATGTTTCATAGGAAGAGAGCTCTGACCCATGGTGTTTCACCCCAGATGTGGTGTCCTTCAGTAAAAGCTCTGTTAAATTTTCTCTTCCCAGAAAAAATGTTTAAGCACAACCGATCAGGTCCTCCAAACTCTGAAATGTGGTTTATACAAAATGAATGCAGACTTGGCTCTTAACATCTTTCCCAATCCACAAAATAGAACAATTAGCCAATAACTTGTGCTCTACCCAAGATATGTCTTCCGTGAGTTGCTTGCCTCTAATGAGCAGATAGAGAGCTATTGCACCATTGCTAATTTGTCCCTGAATTTGTATAGAAATGGTTGATAAACAACTCAGACTGAATTTGAACAGCAGCTCTATCAGAATAAAAAACACCCTATCTCATCTTTCAAATCCCCTATGCCCAAACACTTAAGTTTACAGTTCATGAACTGGAGAGCTAATGTTGCACTTTGGTTCCATAGCTCTCTCTCCTCCCAACACTCATTCTGTGTAACGTAGGTAGAGTTTCCCATTAAATAAAGTAATTAAGAACCATTCAGCAGTGAAGGAAATACACATAAAATGTGCTGTTAAGGTACTAAATAAATTATGAAAGAATATGGTGAAAGATAAAACAACCGTGTTTCTTTTACTACATTTATTGTGAGACATGCATAACTGTTTTACTTTTTCACATTATTCTTAAATAATTAAGTTTTGCCTCTTTTATTATGTTGCATTGACTACTCAGACTACTTATTACATGCACACACTGATATCCCATCATCCATACTTCACAGCAAATCATACATCTTAAGAAACATGCATTTCTCTTGTGGAGGTTAGTTCCAAAAAAAATGTGGCCCTTTTTATTGTATGCGTAATACTTTCTGTTTACTAGCCCTTGTGACTTTTTTACCCTTTAAGAAACTTGATAAACTCTTGAATATTATAATTAATAGGTCTCATTCAGGTACTTCTCTAGGTATTTGAAAAAATTAATGTGAAAATCACTGAATTTCTACTAATTAATTGAGAATGGCTTGCATGTTTTTCTCCTACCTTCTTTCATAAACATTTTTATAAATTCAAATTGTAAAGCAAAAGAAGTTTAAAATAAATTGTTCACAACAGAGCAGTATTTGCATGAATCTGGGACAAGTACAAAGATTATCACAAACATTGGAGAGGTAATCAGTATTTTGGAGAGAAGAAAAGTCAGTGTCTACATAGTGTTGTTTCCAATTCCTATTTCTCTGGAATGATCTGGGTTTAGGGGACATATACAATCCTATTTTTCTGGAATGATCTGGGGTTAGGGGACATATACAATCCTATTTTTCTGGAATGATCTGGGGTTAGGGGACATATACAATCACACAGTGATTCAGAAAAACGGCGTGGTACAGAGACTCAACAGGACAACTGGTCTCAAGTGTTCCTGTAGGTAGTTGGATATCTAAAATTTCAAGACCATTACAGTTTACACAAAGACAGTTGTGATTCAGTACTTGTTTTCCTCCTCCAGAATGAATAAATTCTTATTCCTTGAATTGTTCCTTGCATCATACCTGGGTGTAGTTCAACTCTAATGTAGAGAGAAATTCTGGCTGAGGAGACAGGTCCTTCATTTTTTTCTTGAGGTCCTTTGGCATCTTCAAGTGTAGAATTACAGTCCTCTTTATTTTCTTGATACAATTCATATCTCGGTACATTTATTTATTTATTTTTGGCTATTTCATTGTTTTCCTTTATTTATATATATTTGGCATCAATTGTGGTCCCCATGGACTTCCCACCACCATTTCACCAGTGCATCATCATTTAAAGACGGTGATGGGGAATACATGGGGATTACAATTAATGGCAAGTATATGTAAATTTTAATAAAAAATATAAATAAACCATGAAATGTATGTTCCCTTTGCTATTAGAGGCTAAAGGTTATTTGTATATAACATTACATAAATATAAACAAATCTCTAATAAAGTATTTTAACCTTTGTTAGAATAATTCTTGTAGATTCTACTCAAAGCTCAGTACCTTAAACAATGGCACAAAATGATACAGTGGAACATCATTTTGAGGTTTGCGTGACTTAAACTTCAGGCCCCCTCCTTCGACAGTAAAGTCTATAAAACTAAAATCCATCTCAATTTGTTTTATTTGCAGTTTAGAATATTGCATCCTCGTTCAATTCCTTTACCAACGATCATCTATATTTCACCACCCTGCGCCCTCTCCCCATTTACACATGTTCTTTTTCCATATATATATATATACATATATATATATGTTTCCAACTAAATCCAATTAAAATGCAATGAACATTGGATTGAAACTTCATTTACTAACCTGATGTGTACCAAGAGATATTATACATCGTAAAATAAGTACCATGCAAATGTTTTCAGTATTGATTTTTTTGTAATGGTAAGTAATTATATTTATTACT
Organism: Galemys pyrenaicus; assembly: GCA_019455555.1. Taxonomy (NCBI): domain Eukaryota; kingdom Metazoa; phylum Chordata; class Mammalia; order Eulipotyphla; family Talpidae; genus Galemys; species Galemys pyrenaicus. The sequence continues at coordinate 1,149,268 of JAGFMF010011386.1, forward strand.
TTGTATAAAAATGAACAAGGATGCCTTATGACATATTAAATACAATGTTTTCACTACTTTTAAGATAAAACATGATATTTCAAAGAAATTTGCAGAGGGATATACTTACCATTTTCTGCCTAGGAGAAAAAAAAGGTTAATAATTACTACGCTTTCTGTTTTAAACATTAACCTCTCTTTTTCAGACAACATAAAGTAACAATTCATATGCATTTATCATAGACTCATTTTAAATAACAGATATGTAAGCTCATTTCAAGTAGAGATGAAGACATGGATACTCTGAAAATAAGAATGATGTTTTAAGTGAAATTCACACAAGTAGATAGCTATAATAACCACATGAGAGCTTAAAACCCTTATGCTTTTGAATTAATGTTTTTGTGTCCATTGGATAAATCCCTAAGATTGGGGTTGCTGGGTCATATAGTAGCTCCATATGACCAATATTTAGCAGGAATTTTCTGTGGGGACTACACCGAGAAAATACAGCAAACATTCTAAGAAAAAAATCAATAAAAATTAAAATAGTGGAAAAACCCTTATACTGATTCCTGTTATCTGACTAAGTCATACTGCGTCATGGACATGTCTGTTATTTTTTGCCTTTGCTTCATAAACCTATAAACTGAAGGAGGTCTTATCAGAATAATAGCAATATTATTGCCATTGATAGGCGCCATGTGAAACCAAGCTACAAGATTATTTATGAACAGAAATTAGGTTGGCAGATAATTTTTAAAACCCACTGAGGGGCTCAGTTTCTGAAGGCGAAACAGTCTAATTATAAGATATTCTTATGTAGAAAGATTTTGCTAGCCTAGCCTGAAAGTGTGATATATGTAAGGAGGTCCGGTGCATTACTTCTTTTAAGGATAAATAAATAACAGGAAACACCCTTCCAAAGCAATATCCCCATTGTCTTCCTGGGAGCTGACATTTGTTCATTTTCCTAGGCGCATCCTTATTTGATGAGGGACAAGCCTACCTCAGGAGTGACAAGTGTCAGAGGGATCGAAAGTACTGTGTTTCTTCCCAATAGCCAAGATCTTCTCCTTTTAATTTATTTGTTTCCTTTGGTATTTCTCCTGTAAATCTTGCCTGTGGTTACCAGAATTTAGTTCTATATAAGTCACCTTTTTAACTGTCCTGCTATTGTAGTGAAAAATAGGAGGGAGTAAAATGTAGCAAATAATTGCTTCTCCAGGGCTTGGATTTCCAAATGCTACCAATTCATGGCATGAACAAAAACTGCATCAAACTGTGTGGGCTCCTTTTACAAAGGTACCATTTCCCGTTCTCAAAACTGAATTATCTGCCTTGAAGCTGCTTCATGGTCAATGATGACTTGTTAAGATGACAGGAATTGCAGTCACCTGAGAAGTTCAGCGAGTTCTTAGTTCTTAGAATTTGGTTCTACATTAATCAGGTAAATTGCGTTTTTCACTGAGTAGACGGAAATACACTTACCATCAGAAATAGCTGGAATATTATTATATCGAATAATAAGTTAATTTGGTAGACTGATATGACTGGAAGTTGGGGGTGCATTGTTGTTGAGAAAGTATAATACAATAGAGATAATTATGGTAATTTTACAAGTTTTTATTTACGTATGTTTGGCTATAAAGAACAAATGGGAAGCACATAGAGTTTGGGAAAGCAAAATGATAATATGCTTCAGTTGGTTCTGTGAAGATGAACCTGGTGACAGGATAAGAGCTGGCAGTAAGCAATAGAACCAAAGAAGGGAGCATTTAGCCTTTACAAAATATTGATAAGAAGCAATGTTTCTCATTCAACAAATGCCTTATTTTCTGATATTGAAAAATACTGTGTATTGGTTATATGATTGTATAACACTTTTCCTTAATTTACCTTCTAGTTTTGAAAGATAGACAAAAGAAAAGAAAAAAATATATAACAAATTCTGGGAAGAAAATTTAAAAAAATAAGCAGAATAGAGCTTAAGCCAGAAAAGTATACTTTTGATAGGACGATGAAGAATGGGCTCTCCTAGGAGCTGGTGTTTCAGCTAATGTGAAGAGTAGGAATATCAGCGCCATCAGTGAGAAAAGTACGTTCAGAGAGACAAGAAAAAGCCTTGTTGTAAAGAACTCAGAGGAGAGAAAAACAAGAAGATAGGGTAGAAGGTGAGTCATTAAAGGTCATATAGGGCCTGACAAAGACTTCAGATTCATTTTCAGCGAAATAGACAGCAATTGAAAGAACCATTTCAAGGGAGCCCCATTTAGATTTACCTATTACCAGAAACCTTTGGTGCTGTGTAAAGAATGACTTGTGGAAAAGGAGTCATTTAGGAGTTAACTGATGCAAGAATATGAAGTAGGCTCAGAATAATAGACCTGAAAAGAAATTGAAGGATATGAAATTATAATTCATATATAAATTTCCAGTGACTTAAATTTGTATGTTTAGAAAAGGGCAGGACTCCCAAATTCCTGGCTTCAGCAACTGGGTAGTCAAAACGAACGAGGACAGATTTAAAATTATGTTTTAGCCATATCAAGCTTTAAATGTCTGGAAACATCCATAGAATGAGAGAAGCATCACTGCTCATATAAGGACTAAGGGGCTGAAAGATGATGTCCCAATCCCAGGGCTGGTGGAATCTCATCAAACCTTCACCTGTGCAGTTCTCTGTATCGTTCTACTATCTATGATAGGATATTCCTGGGCACCCTCAGAGTATTTAAACAATTTTTTAAAAGTCCTATCAGTTATGCCAAGTGAATATTATGACATTAGGGATATATCCCAATTCATGTAAGGCTTTTTTCTTCTCTTTAGTTATTGTTACCTGTTTTACCATATGATGTTGTCATTCAGAAATTATATCTTCACTATCAGAACTTACATATCTAAACAACTGCTTTCTCTTCAAAGCAATTACTTTATGGGGCTGCATATTTTTCTCCAAAAAATGTCAATTTTGTTAATAATATTTCTGAAAACTTTCTTGCAATTACCTTCAGAACTTATAGGATATTTTTAAATAGCAATAAGTTTTCTTCTCTAAACTTTAATTAATATTCAGAACCAACCAAATTTTCAATAAGTAAAGTATTGTGTTAAATGGAGGATCAAAATTAGAGAGGTTATAAAGAGGCTATAAATCTACTAGACATTATTCCCATATGACTCATAACTGACTGTAAAGACAATTCCTAAAGAAGAATTACAGAATAATGAAACTATTTGTAGTTTTTGTAGAAATCAAGTTTGACTTCTGATTTCTGAATAATAGATTTGACATTTTCCAAAACCTTAATACTTTAAAATCACCCCAAATATCTCTGCCGATTTAACACTAACTAGAGGTTCTTCATCTACAGTCTATATATTTCTAATAAGTATAACCAATATTATCTACCATCTATTGCAAAGAAGTTTTGTTTAAATTTATGTAAAATCAAAAATGAAAAGTTAGCTCTTGGCTTAGTAGGTTGAGTTCAGTTGACCACTGCAATATACAGTTTAGCCTGGAATGATTCTATGTAAAGAATTCTGTTTTGCTTTAATTTTGATTCTTTATTATACAAGTTGTCAGAGAACTTGACAGGCACATTGTGAATTTCATGACATACACCCACACCTGAAGAATGTAACCTTTGCTAAAATTAGTTTTATGGTAAAGATTCCCAGCTTTGCAACACCCAAGCCCGTTTTCTACAACCAAGATACTACCAATGACTGCAGATTTCTGTTTGGGTTTTAACAACCAACAATTAATCTCATTACTGCAACCAGTAATTCTAGTTATGTGAGAATGTCCAAGGGAATACATCTTAGTTCCACCAAGGGCACAAAATGACCCAATGTACAGTGTATCAGTAATACCAAGATATTCAAAATATGAAAAGTGTGGCAGTTTCCTAAATTACCTATTTGAATGGGACAAATCTAGCATTGTTTTCTTTCTGTTATAGAACTTAAAAAATAGCTTTTGTCTGTAGAAGGAGATGCCTTAGCTTCACAGTCAACTTCTATTTCTGGTTTTCTGACTCCTGTTGTGATTTTGAAATATTCCTAAACCTGACTTCTGTTATCTTTTACTAGACTATAAAGGGAATCAGGACAGTCTTATTTACTTTAATGTTCTCAGGGTATGACAGAGAGAAGGTCAGAATAAATATTTTTGTAGGAAGAAAGGGAAGGGGAGAGGGGAACTAAGGGAGGGAAGTAAAAGGGAAGGAAGGGCAAAAAAGAAAGGAAGGAGAATAAAATGGACTTTCACAGACATAAAAAATATTCTGGAATCAAACTATCTGAATTAAAATGTAATTTTCCATTTGCATACTAACTAACTTAAGGAAGCATTATTTTCTCCTACTTAGTGTTAATTTCTGCAACTAGAAAATTTGGATATATATTTTACCCCCTAAAAAGACTATTTACTATAAAGGTTAAATGAGATAACACATTTAAAGATGTTAGTAAATACACATATACTATCATTATTCTAACTACAAGTGGCTCTATACATCTCATTTTTACTATATTCAGGGGATGTCATGAATCCATTTAAGAATGTAGCAATGGATCACCTCCTCAAATAATTTCATGTCTTATAATAAGGTCTCCAAACCTATACTTTACTTCATTTTAAGCATAACTCTGAAATTAGTCATTTTTATCCCTAGCCACACATCACAACTCATTAGTGAGTTGATATATACTTACTTGTGGGGACAGTAATATATTTTAATAAAAGAGAAGAGAATAAAAAAGAAAATAGAATAGATCTTCTATTTCATTTAATTGGAATAAATAAAGGTTAAGAGTTTTATGAAACTTTGTTTTAGGTAGGCGTGTGTGTATGTGTGTGTGAAGTTACACTCTGACTGTGGATAGTGGTTTCACCCCGGGTCACACTTAAGCGTGTAACAGACTCTCATGCTTATTGTGTGCTTAGTTCCATCTTGTGGCCTTGACGCTCAACCCTTCCTGTTGTCAATCCTGTCTTCTCTGAGCACAACAGTCACATTCGCACATGCAACTGAGCATAGGGTTAATCATAAGAAAATGAATTACTAACCCCAGTGATCACATTAATCTTCACATATTAACCCCACCAGCAACATAAATGTCATGTTCAGAAGACAAGATGTATGGCTCTAAATACCAGGCCTGACTTGTGGATGACTTAAATCCCAGAGTTACACTGTCAGACCCTCAGGCTATGACCTGGTAACACCTTATACACAAAACAGGTGTAACAAGATGCTTCTCATAATGATGTTCTTCTGGATAACATCCAAAATACTAATTTTGTGCCTACCTTTGTGCTACAATATGATGTCCTATAGTGAATTTGAATGAATGTTTGTGCTAGAATTTTTTAATAAAACTGCTTTAAACAAGTTCATTTTCTTGAAACTAGGGTCAAAATATAAGTTCATTGTAAGTTATGTGACATACAAATTTATGAAACATATTTATAATTCTATAAATCATGTTCCTTACCTACATTTTAAATATTTTATAGTTGAATTTTAGTTACTATATACTTTCACAGAAGCCTAAAAGTTCTGTTGATGATGTTAATATCAAAATTCTTTCTTCATGCTCATTGATCTAATTATCTTTTTGCTAAAATAATTTCTCTTCAGAAAGTGTAATTTTTCACTGAGTTTCTAAACTGAGTTATAGCTGCATTAAATTTGTTTCCTAATTACAAATGTCTTATTTTATAGATACCCATAAATTATTAATATAATTAACATTTTGTATTTTTAAGACTGCCATTGTTACATAAAGACACACAATTATTTTAGGAAAACATGAAAGTTTTAATTATCTTCTGCCTAGTATATATTTTGCCTCTTTTTCCCACTATTGGTTGACTTACACCAAATTAGTGAAGACCTTTTCAGTTACAATTTTAATTTAAATAACTAAAGTAAACAAACTTCAATTAGCAACATTTTTTAAATATTTTAGAGACACCAGTTCAAAAAACACATCAAAAGAGTATTTTATTCTGATTTCCTCTGTTCTCACATTAGAAATTTTAGAACAATTTGACAAAAGAATCCCAAAAGTTGACTGTCCTCATTTACTTACCTTCTCTTATCTTAAATGTTTGTTGAATGACTGAAGAATAAAGTAGTTATCATATTAGAAAATGAAAACACAACTAAACTTTTACTTTGGCATTATCTTGCCTGTTGACTAAGGATATATGAATGTTTCATGAGGATAAACATTTTTGATGAGCTTCAAAACATAAATGTTCAAGATAAGTAACTTTATATACACTATGTGAATTGTTGAAATGAAGCAGTTAGCTGTTCATGTATGAACTTAAGAAATCAGAAAAGCAAGCACTGGTGTAATAAATTGTATTGTGTGCATGCAAACTTGGAAAATATAATTTACAGGCATGAAATAGAATTTGTAACAATGGCAACAGAAACTAAACAACCAGAATATAGTCACACAATATGGTTCCTTAAAGAGCCTCAGCCCAGCAGTCAGGAAGTCTTAATTTTATTTTTCTTATTGTTATGGCTATTCTTGGCTTGTTGTGATCTATTGAAAACTGAACATCAAATTATGAATTTTTGAAGCAGAAATACAAAATCAAGATTTATATCAGCCCTATTCAGGTGGTATCAGTAAAAAAGGGAGCTGGTAAAGAATTTATTTTGCAAATAAATATACCAAGTAGTAGCATTATTCATAAAGTTAATACTTAAGCAACATGAATATCCTTTCTCTAATGTCTTTAAAATGAACATTTTCTGTCTAATTACTTGAGAAGAATTGTTTACATTACTGAAAATGATGAGATTCTTGAGAATAATTTTGTAAGTACAGAAATAAGTCTATTAATTATGAAAAGTAAATAATCTCAATTAAGTAATATTTTAAAATTGGTACCATGAGATTTTATTCAAGTACTATCATTCATTCTTTCATATGAAAAACTGGCAGAATCATAACTTCAGAAAAAAACCTCTCATTCTTAAGAGTCACTGAGTTATTTTCACTCATCTACAATTCACAGTATCTACAACATCAAAGAATAGAATTTGGAGCTTAGAGTAAACACTGCGGACAGAGACAGTGTTTAGTTCACTTCTATATCTCTAGCACAGTATCTAGAAGGAGGAGGAGGAGTTCAGTTCATATATTTTGAAGAAATAAAGGGACAACACTGAATTTAGGAAAACTAAACATGGTAACAATCATTTATTTTAATACAAAAGAACAAAATTTCCCCTACCAGGTATTTTCCCATGATATGTCCCAGTAAAAAGACTAAATTAACTAATAAACTAAGTGAACATTTTTATCAGTTTATTGTCCAGGAATGTGTATAAACTCATGATTTTTTTAGAGTTTAACATCATGCCACTGAAAAGAAGAGAAAAAATATGCTAAGTCATATGAACTTGACCCAAATAAGCTGAATGATACTGAGCAAATAAACTCCCTGATATCCAGAGGTATGGATCCTGGGCAATTCTAGACTCATCTTGTATAAAGTAGAAAAGAGAATTCTATAATTCCCATAAGGTGTGTCAACATGGACCTCCCCCCTTCTACGAGATCACCCTAGAATCTTTCACTTGCACTTTTATTGCATATATTGGAGCATAAAGGGTCAATTTCTGAAGTGACTCTGGAACAGTGCAGCTGCCTAAATTGCTTAACCCAGAGACTCACAAAACCTCAGGTGGACACACTCAGAGGTTTATGACCAATATTTTATTTTAGGGACCAAATTTAAAAATTTAGACAGTGAAGTAAGCTTCACTTAAAAAAATTAAGGTGATTTTTACAATTTTAAGAATTGTTTTTATTGCTAAATGTTTCTTTTATAAAATAATTGGAAATTAAATGTTTTCATCTAATAAAAAGTAGAGTTGGTAAACTTTACTGTCATAAAATACAAATAATTCAAAACATGTGCACAGTTGGTAATATAAAACATATTCTGAGGCTGGATTAAAAGAAGAAAATAGAAAATGCTTCATGGCTTAATGCAAGAAGAAAATAAGATTAAACCTCCAATATCTTTGTGAAGAATGACATTCAACTGTATAACAAATGAAGGGATGTATTTCTTTGTTTTTATAAAATGAAACCATCCTGTTTCTCAAAGGATGCTTTCTCTTTTCATTAATTTATTATGACCTTATCAATTCATGATGAAAAGTTTAGAATACACTATATATATTGTACTAGAAACAGAAAAAGTTAACTTATTCCAAAATAAATAATTCTCTCCTTAAGTAAATGTTTTATTGCCAAGTTATATTAGATTTTAAACAACCTAGAACTGATGTGTCTGAGTTTGTTTTAGAGGAACTCAACATATGTTAAACCTCTCTAGAAGAATGGTTTAATTATTAAGACACCAACTTCAGAATTCAGAGAGGCATGAAGACTAATATATTTGGCAATTACATGATTCCTTTTTCAGAGAGGGAGATTAATGCTACTTCAGAATGGATGTGAGAGGTTTTCTATAGGGCCAGTGAATGGAAGTTGATCTAAGTATTGCTAGGTAATTAACTTTTTAATTATAATGAAATAATCGTTGGAAATTTATCATACATACAGTATAATATTTCTATTAAATAAGTAAGCAATAAATATATAAAATATATCCCAATGCCTTCCGCATTTAAGAGTCTATCCCAAAATCATAGAACACTAAACTAATGTCATTATTTTATTCTCTCAGATCTTGGAATTGATCTTCCTTTTCCTTTCACACATATATACACACATGCACACACATCCTGGGTCCCATTCTTCTGTACTTAGACATTTGACTAACCCAAACTATGTTTGTGTCCCATAGGCCAAAACTGAAAAAAATTCTCTTTGGGAAACCTGTTAATTTTCAAGTATTAATGAAATACTTACTGAGTATCTTCAGTCAATTCTACAGGAGAATCAATGAAGCATAAAGTTGAAGGCTAAAAGCTTTCAACCAGGTTTGAAAGAAATAACTTATATTCAATGAGAAAGGTAAAATATGAGCAATAATAAAAATTTTTAGGCAGGAGAATGTAAAAATATTGAAAGCACTTGAAAATTAGACTCGGGTTTAAATCCTGACCCAACTGATAATTGGCTCATATTTTGAACCTTTTTAAAAATATTCTGGCTAAGTGGGTTATGGTGATTCTGGAATTCTGCATTTTCAACAATGTTTCTGATTCCTCTGACCACACTGTAAGTACCAAGACCCTACACAACTAACGCATTACCTTGCATATAGAAGTTATGCAATAGTACTTTGTAGTACAAAGATAAGATAATAAACATTATTTAGGTTGTCAAATCATTTATTAAAACAACCATTTTGAAGATGTTATGAGGGAGGGGCCACAGAAATCTTTTATCGAGTAGGTGAGAATTTACCCAAGTTCTGAAGAACTACAAAAATGTAAATGGTCAAATTGGCAGGGAAATGATTCTAGACATTTAAAGGATGAGCCAAATTGAGGAAGCAAAGCACCAAGAAACTTTGGTAATCAGTAAGATGGCATGTCCAAAGCCTAAGACTTAGGCCAAGTTAAAAGTAAGTTGGAAAGTGTTGTTTGGCGTAAATATTTGTATAATAAGCAAGGGAGAAACAGAGAACTTTTGAATCATCTAAGAGGCGATAATTGTGTTTTTAGACAAGCTGTTCTCACTGGTAGTGTGTAAATGGTTGGTGGAGAATTGAAAATTAAAGATGAGAGATTCAATAAGTTCTTAATCTTAGCTTCTAACTGTACAATTAAATTTCCAGAATTAAACTTGAAACCAAATATTCGACACTTCTACATATCATTCCCTTTGCTCTGTTAAATTATATTCTAGCAAAAATTAAAAACAACTAGTTAGTCCTATCATCATATTTTGGTCTCAAGAAATTTTTGCATAGATCCTTCTAGCAGCAGGACACATTAACTATGATGTCACTTTCTTGATTTTGAGCATCTCTAGGCTTTTAAGATATCTAGAAACTTTACTATCAGAAAGAAAAAATAAGTATTGTATTCTAGTGAGGGACTCAGTGCACGATGTCATAATCTAATATTTAATGATACTGATATTAAAAAGTTATAAGTGAGATTACTAATAAACCATGGGGAGAATGTATGTCAATCAGTTATCTTCCATAAAAATTACTAAGTAAAAATGGAATATGGCATTGTCCAATAATATATAATATTTAGTGATGGAAGGAGCAATCATGTTTTGAAAGCGGTTTCTACTGTAAAGGAATCAACACGCGTTTTGATCAAATTTATGAAGTTCACAGCTAAGAAAATCACTTACTAATGTATATCACAAAGCATCTAATTGCAGTTTTGCCTATTATGTGATTCATTTCCAGGGGTGAAATAGAATGAGACTTGGCCTATATTGTAGGGTACCAGCATCTAACTATAGTATACAGCTGTCATAAAATTAACTGAAAAGTAGCCCTCATAAGTGATGTCTACAATCCAGTGATTTAGTGTATTGCATCACTTAGAACCAATGAAGCAGAGTAAGTAATTGGCAGAAAAAAATTTAAAAAAACAGTAAAATAGCAAAGCAAGGCAACTGCCATTAATGGAAAAATGTAATGAGCTCATTAAAGACATAACATGTAGTTTCCATTCCAATTTTCACATCTATGGATTTTTCTGTAAGCGTTGCAAAAGTATTATCTTACTATCACATAATTTTCACACTAATTCAAATGAAAAATGGGAATCTTTTCGAGCTTTTTAAATAGGCTTCATACTTACGATGCAGCGTTCCATATATAATATCAATGTTTCAGTCGATTTATTGTCCTCCCTTTTCTAATCTGAGATTTCAGTTATTCACTTAATTCAAATAGAAAAATCCCAAGGTAGGGATCGATTAATTCATACTATAGATGAGGGAGATATTTTTTCTACTTGTGGAGAACTCAATAGAACTCATGAAGAAATTCAAAAGTTACTGGAATAAGACATATTTAGAAGCATATCTAAGCTTTTGAACTGTGAAATCTGACTGAAAAATTCATGAGAATTACTTTGAAGGAATCCTGAATGTGTCAGACAAAAACAAGAACAAATATAAGAACAAATCCAAAGGAAACTTTGGATTCATTGATGATTTCAGTTTTACAGTTTACTATCACAGATTATGATGAATCTACAATATTTTGTCATTATGTTGTGAATTGAAAAAGAGAAGTTTTAAACTACCTTTATAAAATTGCCTTGGAAGAATGTAATTTTAAATATGTAGGTAAAGACAGGAAAGAATGATGGCATGCTCTAAATTTTGTTAATTTTTATGATCTAAAACGAGTATTTTTAATACTCTCTCTCATAGCTTTTAACATCATTACTGAGAATGTATGTTCTTTATTAATATTTAATCATTATTGTTCTTGCATTATCTGTTTTATTGCTTTGTAAATAGTTTGTAAGTTTGCCTGATTCATTTTTGTTTCTATATAAAAAAACCAGACTCTAAGAAGAGTAATCATTATAGATATATAATAAAAAATTTCTTGGAAACCCTCTTTGTCAGTAAGCATTATAGTAGAGAAGGCATAGTCTCTTTTTTCAAGTGTCATGGTCCTTTGAGATGTAACTAGGATTCATGAAAGTAAATGCCAGTTATATTTGCACATGCATGTGTGTGTGTGTGTATTTAATGAAATGTGTGTTTGAAGATTAAGCAAATTAGGTGATACTAACCAACATTACTCCTGAGGTTAAGGACTTTTTCACAGAGAGCACAATAGTGTAAATGCTATGTCAGTCAACACTATTTGACTCTATAAATAGTAATCAAAAAAGAGACACATCTTTCTGTAAGTCCATAATTAATGGCACCAGTCTCTCTAGAATACTGGAAGGAATTTATTTGAAAATAGATACTACAGTAGTCTGCATGCATATTAAAATGCAATTGTATTCAAAATTTGATACTCGCTGGGTGACTTTGACCAAATCATTACCCTTCTCTTTCTAGCACTTTCTACATATTTTTAATAGGGAGATAATGTTTTTCTCTATGCAACTCATAATGTTGTTTGGAAGTTCACTTCAAAGAAACTTCTAAAGAAATACTTTTTTTCTCATGATCCCCTGGTTCCCTTCCAATGCTGTGATAGGCACTACACAAAATCTGTCTTTTTGAGTCTCTCTTTGAGTCTCAAATTTTCTGTCTAGAATTAGCCAAAATCTATTCCAAAATGTACACAACAAAGTTTTTATCATATACCACAAGACAATTATATTCTCATATAACTTCCAAGTAAGTACTTAGCACACCAGAATTCAACATGGAACTGGAATTAAATTTACTGTTTCCATAAACCCTTATTAAACATTTGTAATGTGTATACCATTGTACTCACTATGGAGCAGAAAGAGCAAAGATAGTTTCTCCCCCGACCACCACAAAGGCTCTTCATTTAGTTGAAGAGAAAGGCAAATAACCGTATAGTAACATCCTATTTTATTATGATTATTTTAAAAAGGAACAAATGAGAAATGTTCATCTTCATGAAGTTGCGTTTGATTTAAAAGATTATAAGATGACTCATAATCTTGATTTATGTCAATTTTTCAAATGAATACCTTTCGGAAAAATATTGTTTCTATTAAGTGTTACCCACTATAGTTTATTTCAGTCCTAAAAGAATTACTCATTACTTTGATTCGCTTAATGATACCCACTTAGAAGTTAAATTTATAATCTCTCAATGAACTAACCCCTTCTATTGAATTTAAGTGATATGTTTTAGCTGGGAAGATTATATAGCAATGACTTAACTAGTTCAATCAAATATTTTGTGTCTATGAAATTTTGTATATATACATATACATATATAACTGCTGTGCAAATAACTCTACAAAAGATCATATATAATATTAAAAACCACCTATTTATTTTAAATAGGTAAGGAAGCCATCCATTCATTTGCAGACAAATTATAATTGCTATTTTCATTAACTTTGCTGGGAGACCTTAAGGAATCCAAAGCTAAGTATTCAATTTCTCTACAATAAATAGTAATTTGAGAAATTAAACACAAATTTACTGGACCAGAAATGTTTATATTAAAAAAGCACTTGCTGGTTCCAGAAGTCTTTGTCGTTGAGGAAACAGAGTAATATCTAATTTTTAACTCTAAGATGCATTAATGGCAGAAAATGTGCAAAGGAGAATGAGGTTATAAGATGAATGCATTTTAAAGAAGCAAACCAGGTTCCCAAATAATCAAAACTGAGGTTTAGGTTTTGATTGTCTCCTTTTATGAGTTGAGAACAAGATGAAAAAGCTAAAGGTATAAAATGAAACATCTGCAAACCAAATATTCATACTATTTTCTGAATAACAGGTCACCTTAGAGGTTGATTCCCAGTACTCTTAAAGTTATTGTATCAGGCACAGGTCGGTAATTCAGGGTAGACATTTAATAATCCAAAATCAAGGAATATGTACATTTCCAGAAAGTAAGGCACTATTTACTGCAATGCTACTAACTAACCAACTGTTACTACCCACACAAGAAATCTCCTTTAAGATCATTTAAATTTTGAAGTGATTGGTTCTTTGGGTAAATAAATCCCACTTTGAGATGAAATACACCTGCCAAGCTGTTTGGGAAGGACTCAAGGAGTGCATTTCTCTTGGCATATATTTATCTCAATCATAAATAAGAATGCATTAATGAAATCATAACTAAACTTAGGAGAAATGACTTCTGTTTCTAGGGATTCCAAAGGCTAGAAAAGGAACATATGCCTCATGCCCAAATGCTCATTTCCAACCATAACATAAATGAATAACACCCCAGGAAATTTCTATAATTAAATCCATATTTACCACATTCTCCATGCCATCACTTCATGCAGATTTTCTGAATTAATTCAATAAATTTTTATTGTGTTTCTACTTTGTCCCAAGCACTATCCTTTTGTGCTGATGAAACCACAGTGAGAGAGCATTTTCAGAACTATGCTAGTCAGAAGATGAAGACAGTAAATATGTGATGAGTAATATAATGAAAAATGTATAGAGGGATTGATACAGAAGCTTATGGAAGAGCTTAAATAAACTAAAGTAAGAACAGTGCACACATCTGCAGGAAGAAATTTTAAGACAGAAAAAAAAATAAAAAGGCATTGAGACAAAACATTGATTAATCTATATGAGAACCAGAACTTAAAGTACTGGAAACAATCTAAAGGCCCATCAACCCACCAATAGGTAAAGAAGAAGGGATAAAGAGCACAGCGAAATATTACTCATCCATTAAAAATAATAACAGTGAAACCCTGCCATTGTAATAACATGGACGATGTCAAGAGAATTGTGTTGAGTGAAGAAAAAAATAAACTCCAAATGATTTCACTCATCTGTGGGATACAGGCAAAACAAATGAGCAGATAATTCATTAAAAATAAAAGTTTCGATTAAAGACCAATAAGTGGTTACCAGGAGGGAAGGGGAGAAGTTAAATCAGGAAGAAGGAGACAGCAAGACAGAATTGGACTTTTAATGGAGAATTTGGCATAGTATGTATATTTATTGATTCTTAGTGATGCATATATGAAATTATAAAATGCGATGTTACTTCAATTTTAAAAACTTACAAAAAGAGAAGACAAGTGATTGGCCTAGGGTAAGCAAAAAGAACAGGATGATGAATTGAGGTTGGGGAAATGGACATAAAACAAATGATGTAGACTTTGTGAGCCAAGCAAAAATCTTCGAATTTTACTTAGCGAGGTGGATTGGAAATTAGCTGATCTGATTTATATTTTAAATGCATAGCTGTACCTACTGGATGATGAGCAGAGACTAAATAGTCAAGGTGTAGCTGGAAGGCAGTTAACAGACTATTGCAGTAATACAGATAGCACGGTATAACATATGGTGGGAGGGTATTTGGCATGCTTTGGCTAGATTAAGCATGATTGGAGTCAAAATATCCGATTTATTTGGAAGCTGTTTAATGGACTGTGGTATGTGTGAGAGAAGAGGTATAGGGAAGTGCAAGAGATGATTCTAAAGTTTCTAGTCTGAACAGCTGGGATAACAAACCTGTGCTAGAACGGATGAATGGAAATAAAGTTTGGTTTTGATCATATGAAGTTTGAGGTGTCAGTTGTGTGTGTAAATTGAAATGATGTTAATCAATTGGATATATAAATCTGGAGATGAATAGAGAAGTTAGAACTGGAGTTATACATTTGGGAGTCATCAGCATAAACACCTTCATTAAAAACCTGGGAGTGGTGCACAACAGAAAAGTCTCAACAATGATGTTTAAATAAGATAAATATGAGCATTCAATCTTAGCATCTCTCTCATTAAGGGAGACATTCTCAGAAGACAGTAAAACAGCTGTCTTGCAGTACTCAGCATCGAACCATGTGTAGACAAGCAATTAGCAAGTCACTTTCATAATAATGTGCCATACCCCATGTTATTGACCCCAGTATACCTTCACAGTTAGTCTTTGGCCAATGCAAGTTCATTAACATTTTGGAAATGATCAAGGCACTGTGGTATCTTTAAAAAAAGATATGTGAGCTAACCTTACTACATACACAGTGATTTGAAGACTCAGTGCTGCTGTTGCATTTCTTTAATGTGCATAAAGTTTTCATTTCTCCCCCAAAGTATCCAAAATCTTAGCTGTCGATATCCATTGCTCTAGTTACAGAAATATCCAGCTATGATTCACCCAACTTAATTCCTACAGACACTAAAGTAGGGAAATTTTATACCAAAAACTCAGATCTTTCTCTTTCATAACAACTTGTCATAACTATTTTTTAAAAGAAACTACTGTGAAAACATAGTAAAGAAGAATATCTCTTTTATAAGAGTAAAATTTCTTCTCATTACTTATATCATTAGGAATTCCCAAATTCCTGGAAGAATGAGAATTGTAGCATCTTGTTTAAATGCCTTGAGTCGAATGCTTTCCACAATATGGTTTCCTAGAATAAATCACATGAGTTTTAAAACATCTAAGTTAAAGTTTTGCAGTTTCATTTGTCGTTGTGTTAATATGAAAATTATTCTTGCCAGAAGCAGACTACAGCAATATTTTAAGAAAGAAATTGAAATTAGGTGTATGTGCCTGCTAATGTTATGAGAACAGTGCTAACTACATCTGCTAACTAAATCTGTAAATTAGAAAATCTTTGGTTTAGTGATCACATCAGCCTTAAGGAGCTGCAGTTTAAAAGAGATTAGATGTATTTCTAACAACTGCTTCCAAAGCTGTTGATAGAAAAGGAAATGAACACCAATTATCTTGAGAAATGTCTGAAAATTTTATCTAGGTAATATTTTGATCCATTCTTAATTTAGAAGACACTTCATCAAACATAAGGTATCATAAAATACTGCCTTTGCTAATTTAAATAATATCCTTGCAATCTTTACCTATGAAATCATTATCCAACTATTTCTGAAACGCTGCTGAAATCCACTAGAATTCAAATCATAAATCTGCTATATGAGGTAGCCCAATGTTCAGAAGGTCACCATTTCCATTTTAAGCCCAGTGCTTTCCAAAATCAAAACTAGTGTCTAAAGTTAGTGTAACTTGTGACTTTGCAACAGATTATAATGCAAATGAGAAGTACTGCATTAAAAATGCAAGCTTTATAGCAGCATTTTTCACTTTGTAGTCCTATACACAGGGAAATCAACACTAGAATTTTCCTCTGGCAGGAGACAAAATTCATATTCTGTTTGGCAATGCTTTCTAAAACAACATATTTAACCATTTTATGAATTTAGAATTCTGGATGATAGGGAAGGAATGACATTGGACTCCATTGTGTAGATTGGATTTTATATATAAATAGAGATGATGGAAAAGTAATTTTACATATTTAATTTACTTTATCAGGTCATAATAAGAATACCAAATATAAATATTTCCTTATTCTCAATTTAACCTAGAAATGAGGATTATAAACTCCTCATTATATAAATGTGAAAACTCTATTTTGCAAAATTCTTTACTAAGGAATACAGAGAATGATTAAATTGATAGATGCCTTACGTGGTAAGCATTGTCCTCATTTTATTCATGCATTCAGCATATTGTGGCTTCACAAAATGAAATCATTAGAACGCTGTCTCAATTCATGATATCAAAACTCCAAACTTGATTTCAGGTTCTTGTGATCACTCTAGCTAAGACCTCAATTTTCTTGGAGGATAAATGGATATCTATATATTTTTATAACCTCTCCGGGACATAATATGGCTTCTATATGATTAGAGAAGAGCAATTCCAGTAAATTGTATTCATAATGCAGCATCTGCTATTAAAGTCTCCCAATTTTCTATTTCTAAAAAAAAGAGAAGACATGGTACAGAATATCTCATAACTCTGCAATTTGCTATCATTATGATATAATTTCAGTAGTATATATGCACACATGCTGAAGTGAGAAACAAGGGCATACTTTCAGAAAATAAATAATTCTGTCTTGCATTTTCATACACCTGCATCTGAGAAACTGAAGGTAGTTAAAAGAAATAACTTTTCAAAACCAGAGACAACAACTGGTAAATTATAATTTCTACTTTCTTTAGATAGGTAAAGGACGTGATGTTCAGAAAAAAGAAAATAACTCTATGGAATTCCTTAAAAGTGAGAGGAACATGCTGAATATGAAGGTCTTTCTTGTCATTATAAGATGAGAAAAAAAATCTATGAAGCCAAAATTTCCCATACTTTTATTAAGTTGATTTTCCTATGTAATAAGAATCATGATTAATTTATTGCCTTCTATATAATACACAAGCTACATAAATTCACCTAATAAATCCCTACAACACCATGAAATGTTATCGATCATATCACAGGGAGGAAATGGGCATTAACAGTTTAGGTAGCTTGAGGCAGATGGGGGGGGGGGTGTTAATATCCTGCTCTACCACCTTTAGAGAGAGCCTTTGCTTTCTAAGGTCTCCTTGTTAGATATGGCCACATCTACCTGATTGGCTACCAAGAGTCTTTGAAAAGAGACACCAAGAGTCTCCTATGACTGACCAAGACTCACTTTCTCTCACTAAATTTGGGTGAGTGTCCAATCTCCACATAAGGAAAGACTTAAAAACCTGCAGCAATTCTTACACTATTAGTCAAGCTACAAGAAAAATAATCCCACTGACACCAGCACAGTTACAGACTTGATTATCCATTACAATCAAACAAATACAATCTTGATTTATTACCATTTCAAGTATTAAGAGAAATGTCTCTTATCCTCAGAGGAAAAGTGGACTTGAGTGGGGGTAGGGTTAAAGCTGTCTGTCTTTCATTTTTAAATTAATTGCCAATTTGCTTACTGTTGCTCTATTAACTGGGCTATTTAAAGGAGAGCAGTGCTACTGGTTATAAAGTTTTCATTTAGTCAAATGTGGCAGTAGGTTTGAAGATATTAGTCCTTTGAGGGAGGTTACTTATCAGTGCACAGAAAAATCATATTCAAGTATGGACCACATATTAAGGCATGGCCTGAATGGTTTCTAAAACTTAGAAACCAAGAGGAAGTTTGTCTTAATGGATTATTTATTTGTTTATTTGGAATAAAGAGACATGCTACTTTCTTATGATATTGTTGGCTCATCCAGGTCATAATTAAAGCAATATTTCAATTGGCATATATTTATCAGGATATCTCATTTACTTCTTTTAAGATACTTCATAATTATTGTTAATCTTCATTGTCTAGAGCAAGCCATTCATACATACATTAATATTCAAAACCTGAGTATCTAAAGTAACAGATGAATAAATAAAATAACAATAGGAATCAACATATTTCATCTTGAGACCCATTGGAAGACTGTGTCTGCTACTCCAGTCAGCCAAGTATATTAGCGTTCATGTAAAATTTTACGTCTTTTACTCTAAGACCCAGTAAAATTCTGAGAACATTGTAAGAACACTGCAATTATTGGTAGATATAGGGAAGGTGTAAGACTGTTCAATAAAATATAAAATATTAAAAATATGAGAGATCATCAGATGAATGCCTGTTGCCAGCTTCAGAATAGACACCTTAGAGAATGTATTCTTATTCCAGGAATATTTCCATCTTTTGTGATGCTTGCGAATCCCTCTTAAAAATTGTATTCAGGGTTATAAAGCCTTTCTTTGGAATGGCTTCAATAATTGCATATATTTGATCTCAAAGTTTACCTTTGAACTTTGAAAACATTCCAGTTTTAAGATCTGCATATGAAAAAATGTAACTGTATAGACAAAAATTTTTTTTTGAGAACAGTAGTAGAATTAAATTGCATTTCATGACTGAATCTCAAACGTCCCAAGAAAAAAATTCTTAGTCAGTGAAATATATTGATTCCTATTGTTATTTTGTTCATTCATCTATCTGTTACTTTAGATACTCAGGTTTTGAATATTAATGTATGTATGAATGGCTTGCTCGAGACAATGAAGATTAACAATAATTATGAAGTATCTTAAAAGAAGTAAATTTATTTTTAGTTGTGGTATTGAATACCCCAATCAGGTGTTGCCACCATAGTGTACCCCACTTCACCCATAGTCCACCACCATAGTCCACTGTGCTTCCTTCTCTCTTTGTTTTTACCTTTCCCCATCCCTTCTCTGAGTGTTTAGTTCTGTAGTCAATTAGCTCCAAGGGTTAATTTTAACCTTGTTTTTAGAAAATCAAGATCATTTCTAACAACAGAATGGGAAGTGGCCAAATGACAATGTTAATTTGCTTGCCAGGGTAGGTATGCTTAGTTAAAAATCAATCCCTGGAACAAGGGCACAATTGCTAGACTCTGAAATGCACATTGGCCTTCCTGCTCTGGAAGGTACTGGTATGTATTGTATTTGAATAAAAGAGTTCCTGGGTCTCACTTCTAATCCCACAGCTATTCTTTTGGTTGATTGGCTTATTTTTTCACTGATTGATTCACTTTTTTGTTTATTTATTCTTTTATTTAACAAATACTTGGTGATTTTTTCACTGATTGATTCACTTTTTTGTTTATTTATTCTTTTATTTAACAAATACTTGGTGATCTTACTTCGTGGAGATGGGAGTTAGAGAAAGATCTGAAATTATAACCACAGGCAACTGAGGAGCTGATGCATAAGAACATTACAAAGGTTTGCTGAAAGGAAGAACTCAAGCCTGCTGCATAATCCTCATTACTAATATATAATCAGCATTCGTCCTCATTATGAAATATTTATGTTTGCACTAAAGAGTCTAGAGCATGTTTCTTTGTATTTTAATAATGCTTCATGGGCTATGTTTGCTGTGGATGCTATTATTTTTTGCATAATTAAGTAATGAAGCAATTAGCACAGCAGGCACATGTCAACTAGATAGTGGTTAAAATTTGTGATTAACTAGAATTTTTTGCTGTGTTTGCCAATATTCTCCTTCTTACCGAATGAAGCTGCATTTTTTTTCACTATGAAGAGATTGAATTCTTATATATTTGAAGCCTTTCCTTTATCATAATATAACTAGAAGACTCTTAGAAAAATACATCAATGACAGAAAGTCATGCATTGAAAAACTGTGAAAATCACTGTAGAAAACCACTAAGAACATCTTTCAGGTTAAGAAATAATTTTGAGGAATAAACATTATGCCAGATCCCTAATCCTCTACAATCCATCCAAGAATTACTTAACTCTTCTGCACTATGCCTATATACCCTCTGACAAAGTGACAACCAACACTCTGCAGTTAGGGACTTACACAACATGAACAGGGAAACTGTTACTTACAGCATCCACCTCTGTAGCTCCATTAGGTAAATTAATCAGAGACAGGAGGCAGTTCATTCAGACTCAGGGTATTCTGTGTGATTTCATTCATCGGGCATTCATGTTATATGCCATTTCATGTCAGTACCTTGCTCTACTTTCTGAGCTAAAGATAAGATTTGATGTCTACCCCTGAGGAACATAAAGTCTAGACTAAGTAAATAACTCAATTTAATATATAATTAAAACACATTCCAAAACATAATAATGTATGTTTGTTAAATTTTGATGAGTTTCAGGATTTCTCAAATTGAGTCTCTATTACCTGGGATCTAGCTTCTTTTTTTTTTTAAGATTTATTTATTTATGCATATAAGAGCTGGGGTGCAGGCCAAATGTGCAGGAGCTGAGAGGAGTCACAAGAGACAGAGTGGGGAGCAGAATGTGTGGATCCACTGAAATATTCTGCTAAGGGGAGCAGCTGGTGAGATAGGAGAGGTCTGCTATGTCATGTGGGTCAGCTCCCTGGCCAGGGATTGAACTTGTGCTGCAGTGACTGCAGACGGCTTCATAGTGCTGAGACTTAACCCATTGCGCCACCAGGGAGCCTCCCCCTTTTTTTATATAGCTTTCTAAAAAAGAGTAGAATTAAGTAAGAAATTGGTATGGACAGTAAAAAGAGTCCAGGCATTCAGTCTGAAGATTAATTTCTTCTTCTGCTTCCTACTTACTGGATAAATTAAAAAAAAAATTTAAGTCTGAAATACATAAATGAATAAAAACTGTCTTGCCAAACACAGGGTTGTTATCAAACTCTCATTAGATAATAGACTTAAAAGATACTCTTGAGGTCTCCCTGGTGGCACAAGGGGTTAAGTCACAGCACTATGAAGCTATCTGCAGCCACTGCAGCACTAGTTCGATCCCCAGCCAGGGAGCTGACCCACTTGGCGCAGCAGGCCTCCCCTGTCTCCCTCACTGCTCCCCTCAGCAGTGCCTTTCAGTCAATCTGCCTGCTCTGTTCCCCACTCTGTTTCTGGTGAATACTCTCATCCCTGCATTTCTGACCTATACCCCAATTCTTGTATGCATAAATAAATAGATATAAAAATAATAAAATAAAAGCTACCCTTATTATTCAAAATTTTCCTTAAAAAGTTTACATTTTCAATTATTTCAAGACTGCCATCCATTAAGAAATAAGGAACAAATCTAGTGTTCTTTCATTGACCATCAACAATGCAGTACATACACAGAATAGATTTCATTTCTATCCATTTCTGATAAAGTGTTAACCTAAGGCCACAATTTCTCTAGCCAATTCAATGTGTATTTTTTAATGTGTCTAAATAGGTTAACTTGGTTTAATCGTCATTTAAGTGAAAAATAAGTCCATCTGTTGTGGTTTTCCACTAAGTCAGCAATGGGAAATATATTCTTCAAATTTCTCAGGATGAACTGTTTAAAGTATCTTTATCCCTATCAATAGTCTAGAGAGGCTGATAGCCATCATACAGTTCTAGGATCTAATGTGAAGAGATTAGCTCCTGGATGGCAATTGCTAAGTTTGAAAATGAAGACTCAATGGAATGCCTGCCCCGAAGCCAAAATAAAGTAAAAGAAGCAGACACTGGCAGATAACCATACTTCAAAGATACAAACACAACTGATACAAGAATCAGTATAGACAAACCAGGGAAAATGCATTAAAATTGAAGTATTAGATTATATTGGCTTAGATGGTAAAGGAAAAATAAAATGGTTGCAATAAAGTCAAGGTCAGAGCAAAAAGTTTGACAAGTAAGTTTAGGATAAGGGTTTTCCCTGAAAATTTCTAAAATGTGTTGATAAAGAGAATCTTTCCCTCATGCTCTTGAGAGGCTTTCATCGTTCCCTTTTTACAGTTAAAGTCCAAAAAAAGTAATGAATAGTTATAAAACATCCCCACTGTGGACTCTCATGATTAGCAGTCAGTCTGATTTGGGATTTGTAAAACACACAAGCTGACAGTGTGATGGACATGTTTGTTGTCATAAATTTTAGATAACTGGTAAGTATACCTCTAGGAATATGACTAATTCCATAATAGATGTTGAGAAAACCATTTGCAAAAAGATTTTTTCCCTCACATTTGCAGAGGGATTTGGATTCTCTACCTAACTAATAAGTAGGTATTTATTTAACAGTTTACAAATTTATTCTCTTTGGGTTAAATATCATGTAACCCCCCCAAAAATGTTACTTGGACACAATGTAATACTAATTAGGAGAAGGGTAAAGATGACCTATATATGATTCTCAGTTTGATGACAAATAATTTCCTTTTTAAGATTGTAAGATTAGGGGGCCTCCCTGATGGCATAGAGGGTTAAGGCGCAGCACTATGAAACTTTCTGTAACCACTGCAGCATGAGTTCGATCCCTACCCAGGGAGCTGACCCACATAGTGCAGTAGACCTCTCTTCTCTCACCCGCTGCTCCCCTAGCAGTATATTTCAGTCACTCCACCTCTTCTGCTCCCCACTCTGTCTCTGGTGAATATTCTCACCCCTCTCCACAACATCTCTGGCCTATACTCCAACTTGTATGTATAAATACATAGATCTTTAAAAAAAAGATTTTAAAAATAGGTCCCAGTTGTAAAAAGTGCTTTCATCCTGAAGAGGCATATATAACTCCCTCTCCTTCAAAGTGGAGATTTTCTCTAGAAATCAAGAGTACTTGTACTCAGCAGGTGCTTAATACATGCTTTGGGCTTATAGAGAAATGTAAGAGATCTTTGAAAGTGCTAAAAATGTATAAAATATTTAAAGTCATACCCACCATTAGAACAGAGTGTGTGGGGGGGGAAGGTGGTGGGCGTGTGCATGTCTGTGAAGGAAGGGAAGAAGGGAGGGAGAGACAGAGAGAGCAGCTTATACAAAAGTGAAAAACAAAAATACACAGGTTATTAGTTTCACATGTTACTCTTTTTTTTATTAATATAATTTTTTTAAATTTACATATACTTGCCATCAATTGTAATCCCCATGTATTCCCCATCACCATCTCACTAGTGCACCATCAACTCAGTCCCTCGTGCTCCCATCTTCCCTCAACCCTCCCCCTTCCCTCCCCACCAAGTGTCCCCAGTCTGTCCTTGTCTCCTCATTTTTGGTTTTTGTGTCTTTATTG
>JAGFMF010011386.1:1173471-1218147 GCA_019455555.1 Galemys pyrenaicus
CCATTCTCACTGGTGTGAGGTGGTATCTCATAGTGGTTTTGATTTGCATTTTTCTGATGACAAGAGAAGTTGAGCATTTTTTCATATGCCTGTTGGCCACTTGCATCACATGTTACTCTTTAGTGATATTCTTATGAGGTGTTTTCTTTGTGTTTTTTTTAAGATTTATTTATTTATGCATATAAGAGCTGGGGTGCAGGGGCCTCCCTGGTGGCGCAGCGGGTTGAGCGCCGCTCTGTGAAGCATGGGGGCACAGTAGTGAGAGTTTGATCCGCGGCCAGGGAGGGGACCCACATGGTGCAGCAGACCTCTCCTGCCTCGCCCGCTGCTCCCCTCAGCAGTGTATTTCAGTTGATCTGCCTGTTCTGCTCCCTGCTCTGTCTCTGGTGAACCTCTCACCTCCCCCACCTCTGGCTTATACCCCAGCTCTTGTGTGCATAAATAAATAAATAAATCCTCAAAAAGAAATAAATAAAATTTTAAAAAAAGAGAGAGAGAGAGAGAGCTGGGTGGGGTGCAGGCCAGAGGTGGGGGAGGTGAACAGGCTCACCAGAGACAGAGTGGGGAGCAGAACAGGAAGATCAACTGAAATACACTTGAGGAGAGCAGCAGGCGGGACAGAGGGCCTCTGCTGCGCCATGTGGGTCATTGGGATGAACTCGTCCTGCAGTGGCTGCAGATAGCTTCGTGGTATTACAACTTACTGCTTGCACCACCAGTGAGCCCCTCTGATGAATGTTATTAAGCCTATTTCCCCTGAATAAATTTTACAGAATGATTTTCCTATCATATACACTGAAAGAACTTAAGAAGCTAGTGATCCACACACCACACATGCCTTGATGTTTTTGAATAAAGCCTGGAGAAGACATCCTGCAACAGCTCTGATGGCATGGATTTGGAGCAGAGGTCTCCTTGGCAGTAGAACATAGAAAATTCTATCAATTTTTCTGACTAACTCACAGAGCAAATGCAAGTGATAAAAAGAAATATCTGGAAGA
This sequence comes from Galemys pyrenaicus, assembly GCA_019455555.1. Taxonomy (NCBI): domain Eukaryota; kingdom Metazoa; phylum Chordata; class Mammalia; order Eulipotyphla; family Talpidae; genus Galemys; species Galemys pyrenaicus. The sequence continues at coordinate 1,174,473 of JAGFMF010011386.1, forward strand.
ATATTTCTGAAGAGTCAGGATCTTAGAAATCGCCTTCCAATAGGATCCATTTTTAAGTATCAGAGAACAAAGCTTGAAAAACAAACTGGTTCTTCTATAAAGAATAAAAAACGGATGGGTACAACTATAGGCCTCTGCCCCTTCACTTTAAAATACAGGACTCACCCCCCCACTCTCTGGAGAATAAAAAGCTGTATTTTCCCATTCTTCCCATTTTTGTTGTCATTTATAACATGAGCATAGTGGTTTTTTTATTAACTCATGTCGATACTTGTATATCATACTGAAATATTAGATACATAAAGTGCAAACTCAGGATAAGGGACATGTATCTGTACTTCATTCCAATTTTTCACAGCAGAGAAGGATAATGAACATGTCTAATCCAAATCGCCCATCTTAAAATAGGAAAGTTGGTCTGCCTTGTTTTATTTGGGTTTTATAGCTATTGTTCTGTGCCAGCTAGCAAGTGCAGTTACTGAAACTAACAAATGCTTCACACAAAGTGGTTTTTCTACCTCCAGAAGTGGAGTTTGTATCAAAGTCTTGACTATCTTACAGTATCCCATTGTATCTTTTTAATATTTTTGTTTATCTGGTAATCTCAATAATGAAAAATAAAAATCAAAGTAAATTTTCCATATAGCTCTCATCTCTACACATAAGTTTCACACCACTTCTGACACATTCATTTTTTAGACTTATGGATATTTTAAATGTAGTCTTTTTAATAACATTGAATGCTTTCAAAGATTGATTATTCAGCAGTATTTCTTCCTTCCCTCTGTGGTTTTAGCCTACCCTGTAAAGTGTGTTGATGAAAAGTCTTGTAATATATTGAGCCTTCACTGAAATTTATTGTCCTTTTTAGATGACATATATAAATATCCTAAATGAAATGTTGGCACCACCATCAAAGTACTAAAATATGTCATCATTCCTCTCTAGCAATTTCATATTTTACGTGTGTTTGATGTTAATGTGAATGTTATATTTGGGCTTAATAAATATATGGTAAAAAGAAAAGTAAATGTCAATGGGCTTCTTGAACCCTTTCATTAAATAGTTGTGTTGCATAAAAATACATCATAAACATAAGAGGCACTGTAAATCTTGTTTATCAACATTATATAGTTCCATATATTTAAATGATTTATATTTGTATAAATGCATATTTCCATGGAGAACCAGTTAAAGTTTTAATGCAAATTCTTCAAAAATGTCTTGTAAGAGGAAAAGTTTTAGTTAGTTGTATTGTGAACTTGGTTATTACTAATAGCTCATGGTTGTTATCCTTCATTTGGCTTCTTTCTCTGAAAGATATTGTCCAACCACTGGAGAAACCTAACTGAGAATCAGGTGGGTGGTATGATTTGAAGTTTTTGCTGTATCTCCTACAGTTCCCATAGGAGGATTACAGAATGATGACAAGGAAAAGAGAGATAGCTGAGGAATGCTATTTCTACAACTCATGTAGGATATCTAATTACCCAGGGAATTAAAATGGAATCTGACTGAAGACCTCAGGGCTTCATTTAGGCCAGCTGCTTAGTTAACCCAGCAGATCCAATTACCTAGGCCCTGTGTAGATCTGGCACCAACTTGTTCAGGGCTGTTATTTTGGAAGCCCCTGGCTAATCCTGTAATGTTGGACCCAAGGAGCACACTTGGAGAAAATGAAATGAGCTACACTTTCTGGAATGGCTGGTCCTACAAGTCCTTTGCCCTCCAGATTCCCTGGAGACAGGCAAGATTTTCAACCAAGCTTTCCCCACACAGGCTTATTTTTAGAGACCAGACTGATCTGTGACCTTGTATAAATCACATTTTCATGGACATTTTCTCCAAGTACCTGCCCCTCTCTTCCTCCAGGTACCCAATTCCCACTCACTTTAATTGGACTTCTGCGTGGGTACCCTACGAAGAGTGCCCCCCAGATGCAATGGGCTGAAGGATTAAACTTCAAAGTGTTGCTGCTTAATGCCATACAGTGACATGAAATGAAATAAGACACTACTAATGTCATTATTGCATCACTGAATTAGATACTCCTTTTCAAGCAAGAATCATATTAAAACTTTTCTGAGCATTTTCCTTTTTTCAGTGTGTGTGATACTTAAAAATCCAATTATAAAAATTTCCTGGAAAGAATAACCAGTGTTCTGTGTTATGAAGCATAAAGATAAAAGATAATGAAAAAGAAAGAAATAAAAAGCACAGCACTTTTATGTCCACCTACTAACACATAGCCTGAAAAGCCACCCATTGTCATCCCCTAACAAGACGATAACTCTTAGAACTTCCTTGTTCTGATGACTACTGGGATTTTGATGCCTTGTTTAAAGTTCATATAGCAAAAATATTATTGAATCAGAATCTAATTAGAATATTTCTGGATGTTTTCTCTCTTTGTGCCTTTGAGTACTTCATTTTCACTGTATCCTAGTGAGATCTATTGACAGTTTTATCTGGCTTTTCCCTATTTATATCACAAACATATTCTAGGATCAAAGATGCCAGTCTTGCCCCCAAAAAGAAATTTGTATCCAAATTCATCATTTAAAAAAATATTTATTTATTTATGTATACAAGTGTTGGAGTACAGGCCAGAGGCATGGGGGTGGTGGTGAGAGGAATCACCAGAGACAGAGTGGGGAGCAGGACAGGCAGATCGACTGAAATATACTGCTGAGAGGTCTGCCATGCCATGTGGGTCCCCTCCCTGACTAGGGATTGAACTCGTGCTATAGTGGCTGCTGAAGCCCCACAGTGCAGGTTCTCAACCCCTTGTGTCACCAAGGAGCCCCCCCAAATCTGTCCTTTTATATGGTAAATATAATTTGTATAGAAATTTACTTTTATGTATTTTTTTACAAAATATTTAATTTTCCTATTATATAAACTATATTCTACACAGATTTAAGTGAATACTTTAAAGAGAAAAATGTGACTGTGTGGTTTAATGGGTTTTTTTTCTCTTCTGTTAGATATTATACCTTTTTAAGGCAGGAATCATGTTTTATTTATAGTAATGAACACTTATAAACTACTTCAGAGTTCACATTTTCACATACATTTTTCTCTTCATTCTAACTATATCTCATTGAAGCAATCATTGTATATAAAAAACTAGATCTCAAAGAGGTAGAAGGATTTACTAAGATTTCACATGTAGAAAACAAAATGACAAGACTTTCTTCATGTTTTATAATCTCAAAATTGCATGCTTTTCCCCACAATATATGTCAAAATTTCTATGCTAAAATTTTCAACTCTGTGAAATAATAATGTCCATTGTGTGGCACTCAGTGTTCAGAGCTTGTTGTCCTATAAGAGTCATGACAAAAATCCCTCCAGGTGCAGCTTTTACACATACTAAATGTAGGGAAAGGGATTTGCTAATTAAATGAATGACAGATTCAGAGTAGCATACATTCTAGTCTTTTACAAAATGAGACACTAACTTTTAGAGCCTCTCTGTATTCCACATATGATATGTTTGTGTCTGTGCCTAAGTAAAAAGTGAGAATATCAGCCATGGGAAATGCAGTTTTAATCTTGTGAATGACATAAAAATAATAAGAATAAAATGTAAAAGTAGGGTTTCTGTGATAGGCTGCATTTTCTGAATGTCAATATAGAATAAAAATATATTTTGTGAAGTTAATTTTATAATGCAGTATTGAAAACTTCCATATGTTTCTCAAAATTATTTAGCCAGAAATAACTCCTATTGTACAAGTAAATTCTGTTGCCACAGGAGTTTATGACTTGATCTAAGTAATAGCTATCTGTATCTTAAACTATATATAGTTTCACTTTAAATGTCTCTGAGGACTTATAAGGAAATAAGTGATTCACCCTATTTTAGACTATGGGGAAATCACTAGCATATTCAGAGTCAAAGTTCTTTCAAAGAGCAATCAAGTTTGAGAGACTAACAAAGGATCACAATCACTTTTTTCAAATTTGATGTTAATATTTATAAGAGAATAATTATATAATTATCAATATAATGTCATTAGTTTTATTGTTATCTATTTTTGGGGCACATTTCTAGGGAAAATTACCTAAGCATACTTCCTCATGCTGTTTCACCAAAAACCATCTGAAAATAACTTTGGTGAAAGCGTCTTTTTGAAGTAAGACACATTTAAAAATTAACATACAAAAAATAAAATTAAAATAAAAATTAACATACGTATTTCCTTAAAACACTCAATACAATCTGTAGGGGCACAACTTTTACCACATTTAAAAATTTTTAAATCTAGCCCAGTAATTTTTGAATATTATGGAAAGAGAATATGATGAATGTCAGATAACTCATATAAAAGAGAGCTATCCATCTCAGGGATATTCCTGTTTTAAAATCTACTGGAAAATATAATGTAATAGTGATATAGAATTTAATTCCATTTCAGAGGTCCAGTGATTCCAATCAGACTGTATTATGAAATAAAATCTAACTCCAGAAAGGTAGATACTATAAATGATAGACCTGTTAACTACCAAGGAAACTGCTAGGATAAATGATTTAAAAATCAATTTCCAAAGCTCTAGAAAAGAACAATGTACCAGGAAATAATCATGTTTAATTTCTAAAATATTAAATAATGTTAGCATAAAATACATCAAAGCAAAGAATTCATTAGCAAAAATTTTGTTCCTGGCCAAGATGACAACATCCAGTTTCATCTCAACTAAATTAAATGTTCTTTGTGGGCAAAAGATGTTTGTCTTTCCCACAGAGACAGAGATGTGCATATCATAAAAATTCACCTAATAATTTCATGAGGATTTCAGATGCTGGTTACTGATGTGTGCTCATAACTGTCAGAATCCATGTTCTATATTTGGAAGTTAAGAAAAACTTTTACTTAAGAGCAAGGCCTTCTACAGAAGTCATTTTTATACCTAATATGTGTCATTTCTCCTAATACATCCTAGAAAGGAAAGAGCTTTTGTTGATAATTCTGCTAAACCCTCATATTTGTGTTTGCTGTCTGGGATTTGGTCCTGACTAGAATCAATCTGTGTTTTGGCCACATTTGTCCCTACAGTTGTTAACTGGGCCAGTGAATATTTGTTGATTGGACCCACAGTTATTCTGTTTTGTGTGTTGCTAGTTTTTTTTCTGTGACATTATTCTGCCTCTGGAAACTTGTGTAATGTCTATCCTTTTAAAAAAATATATTTATTTATATATACAAGAACTGGGATATAGTCCAAAGGGGTGGGGGGTGAGAGAATTCACCAGAGACAAGCGGAGAGCAGAACAGATGGAATGACTGAAACAGCCTGCTGAGGGCAGCAGCAGGCAAGGCAGGAGAGGTGTGCTGTGCCATGTGGGTCAGCTCCCTGGCCAGGGATTGAACTGGTGCTCAGTGGCTGTGGATGCTTCATAATGCTAAAACTTAACCCCTGTGCCACCAGGGAGGCCAGTAATATCTATCTTAATCTCTCTTTGTGCCTATTGCAATGATCTTCATTCAGTGGCCATTTGTTATATGTTGTTAAATGACTCAAGAAATTGGTTTAGTAAAACAGATTTAAGCTCAGAAGTAGTTACAGCCCTCATGTTACAGGGTAACTTTAATATAAAATGGGTTTGCTTGATTGGGTTTTTACTTGCGCGCTTGAACGGCACTTATAATGCCCTAACTGCAGGCACACATAACAAAGGTTAATAATGGGTTTTATTTACAAGGGAAAGGAAAATAGTGTAGTGAATAACACAAGGGGAAGAGAGGGCTACAGATCTGTAAATATTTTATTAGTTTTTTGGAGCTGGACCTTAACGGTGCGCTGAGAGCTGGCTCCCCAGGAAAAAGCGACCCCCTAAGGCCCACGTGTCTACTTTTATATTTAGCTTGGCTGCTTAACTTTACCCTCAGGTCTTAGTAATCTGCTCTTTGGTAATGACTTTATGGGATTTGTAGTTTTTGGATTTTGTAGTCTGGAATGGGGGTTGAAGTCTATAACTTATTTGTGTAATTTATTCAGGAGGGTCTTTCCCCCTAACACATTAAATGAAGAGATTGAACAGGACTATAGTCCTGGGCTCCATTGCTGGAATTCTGCCTATCAGCTGGTCTGTTAAGTGGCATGAAACACAGGATTATGTGCCAAGTGGATGCCCACACGATACATACCATGCTAGTATAGGGTTTGGTGTTCAATGGCTAGCTCGATTAGCATTAATTTACATAATACCATGAACTCAGTTGACACTTAGTAAATTCCATTCCCTCACTTTTTGGAAGACTTGCAAACCCTCACATTTAGTGAAGTGAGAAAATAGATACCACGCTGTTAAGAACGCACTACCAAGATGCAGCTTTGATATCTTCCATGCAAATCTAGAATATGAACTTCATTTTGGGACAAAAATGTGGGACTAGAATTTAAATTAAGATCTACTAGAATTATTTTGTGATCCAGACATTTCCTTGTGACAACCTGAGCTAAGGGTCTTTTCCCACATCCATGTGTGATTCATTTAACACTACTCAATAAATGACCAGGTCATTCTGAATGAACAGTGAAAGGAAATTTGAAAGACATTCGCCCTACAGTAACCCTGCTAAGGCCGTGGCATCCTTGAACTCCATGGCCCACTCCCGCCCAGTTCTCGTTCTACTGTGATAGCTCCTTTTTTTCCCTTTTCACAACAGCTCACACTTATTTCACTCTTACATGGATTCATACTTGAAGATGTTTTACTTATTTATTTTACTTATTTATGCATACTTATTTTACTTATTTATGCATACAAGAGCTGGGGTACAGGCCAGAGGTGCTGAGGGTGAGATTATTCACCAGAGACAGAGTGGGGAGCAGAACAGGCAGATAGACTGAAATACACTGCTGAATGGGCAAAGCAGGAAAGGTCTGCTGTGCCATGTGGGTTCCCTCCCAGGCCAGGGATCACTCTGCAGTGGCTGCAGAAACCCCTAGTGCTGTGCTCAACCCCATGCGCCGCCTTTAGAGAGAACAACAAAAAAAACTAATTTTCTGCTAATTAAAATCCAAGCCCCATTTTTATTTTTAAATATTTCCTCTTGATATTATTTACTAAGTTGTGTTTAATCTAAAGAAAAGACAGCTCAAGGAGATATTTTTTCAGTCGTTCATTGAAAATGACGTTAGGTTAAAGGAATTTCTTTCATCTGAAGCTTCCAGTGGTAACAATCTGTATTACCAGGTCTTAAAATTGTCTTCCGTTTTTTGGGGTTTTTTTTTCTATGTTCAGTCCTGTCTTTGTGCTCAGTGAGTCTTCCCATTGATAGACTGTATTAAATTCAATATGATTGTACATATTGACCATAATGTGTCAACCTTCAAGGTGTATCCTTGCCTTCACTCTACCAGCCGCAGGCTGCCCAACTTTCCTGGAGTCCAGATCTCAGTGCTTAGCTCTAGGTGTGAGATTAGAACTTTTAAAGAACTAAATCACAATCCCCATGGCTTTCAGAAAAGGTGCAGGATATATCATCATGGACACTCTTTGTACTAATCTTTCAGAACAACCCATGGACCCAAGGCCATCATCTTGATTTTGTGATGAAACTATCTTCTGAGTGTCCCACATGCCAAGATGCCTATGACCTTCCCTTTTCCCTTTACAAGCACATGAATATTGTGCTAGGAAAGAAATCTAGAGTAATTAGTTTATTATTATTTTGAAAGTAAGGCTGTTTTTGTTTCTGGTCAAGTTAAGTAGAAAAGAAGAGTTTGTTGACATGTTCATGTTTGGCGGTTGAGAAAAATCTAATTAATTTACATGAATGGCTTACAGTCCATGCCTAATTCCTGTTTAGTACAACAATGCTAGTGTACATCATTAAATATTTGTGAGAATAACTTTAATGTAAATTTTCACTAGTTTTTACCTTCAATTTTATTGATATTTGTGTATATACAATGGTATTTCTAATTTTATATATGGAAATATAGAATGTAGAAGTTTAATTGGATAAATTTAGTAGTAACATTGCCCAGAAACATACACATTTCATTCTGTATGCGATAAAGTGTAAGTTCAGGCATGTATATAGATATGGATGTGGTTCTTCAATATATGTGTATATTGGGTACATATATATATGCATATGTTTCTTGCTTTACTTGCACGGTCATGTCTAAGTATGGTAATATTAGCAATGTCAGTTCCTTTTTATATTATATTCAGTGAATAAGTGGATGAACGAATTCATATCTCTAACAAAACATAGGGATAAAAACTCATTTTTCTCCCCTCTTAAATGATCTGTTTGGTTATCTGATATTTTATCCTTTTGGTTAGAGAGAGATGAGCCTGATGACACATTAAAAAAATGAATAAATAAGGGTAACACAAATCACATATTGGCATAAATGTGATTGGATAGACCTGTTCCAAAAAGAGGAACTAAAAGGATGAAATAAAATGAGAGAGCAAATATGGGAGGCATGGGAATGGAAGTGAAATTTAATGCAAAATAGAAAGTGGGGAAAAAAGCAAGTAAATGAAGCATACATATTAATGAACATTGAACTAGAAGAGAGAGAAAATAAATGATAAGGTAAAAAGCAAAAAGCACAATAGTAGCAAAGTAGAGTAAGAAAAAGGTGAATCCTGAAAAGCAAACAAAGCAGAGCAACAGAGTGAGCAGGCACCAGAGAGTGAAATTTAGCAAAAAAAAAAAAAAAAATGGAAAGAAACCTAAATGTGAGAGGAAAGGAATTTGGACACTGTGTTAGCTCTGTAACTCCAGTATATATAATAACATTTGTTTGATTTTAAATATCCAATTTTAAAATAACATAATTCCATGTGCATTAGTTGGCCTGAATGCCCTTAATAATTAAACTTCCATGCATAACATATTTAGTGTGTTGTAATCCAAGATGTATTCCAACTGGAGTAGCATTTCTCATAAATGACTGCTGTTTTTATAAATTAATTTATATTAATTATATATTCATATATAAGTTAATTTATATATGAATATATAAATATATAAATTCATATATAAAATATATGAATATAAATATACTTATATTTTCATACTGCAAAGTCACTATAAACTGTATTTTAATTTTTTCAACATCAATATTATTGAGTTTATGATATTAATTTAATTAAAATTAATAAGCCATCTAATCACATGAAGCTTTTTGTTTAATATATAGAAATGCATCTATTATAAAAAGTAGTTCTTTTATAACCTCATTGACACAGGAAGAAAAGTTCTTAAAGATAGATTAATCTAAACCCCTCTTTTAAATGTTGAGGAAAGCAAGCCTAGAATTGTTAAGGTACTCTCCCAAGGACACATAACTAATTAGTGTCACAGACTATAAATCTAAGACTTCATTTCTCAGTTACAATCAAGATATATAGTCTTGTGAATTATTTTTCATGTGGTGTATGTTATTATCTAAGAAATACATCATTAGTCACACATTTGTACTGAAGGATTTTTTTTTAATCCTATGACTTTTTTGTAATATAGATATAGTCAAATAAATGAGATTCATTATAGTGAAGATGAAAAATCTCCAAAATAAGTAAGACAATAATGTTCAATGAACAAATAATGAAATATTCCAAGAATGTCTATTTTAAAGTAAATAATTGAGGAGAGACAGAAAGAGAAGAACAGTGTGTGGGAGGTTGTCAGAAGGAGGAGGAGAGATCTAATAAACTATCATTTATCCAAAGGGCAAAGATATTTCATTGAGAAATAAAGGAAAATAATCAGCATTAGAATTGACTAAGTCTCATATTTATGAGTTCATAAAAATCAAATAAAGAAAAATAGATTACCAGAGCTACACTTGACTAAAGTTTCATATACTGAAAATAAATATTAAAAAGTGGAGAAAACTATCAAAATTTGAGGGGTCAAAATATTTTTGAAATTTTCTTGCTCTTCAAAACTTCAAGATTTCATCTAACTATGATATTCTGTTCTGCCTCACCCATGGCCATGTCACACATTAATGGAGAGAAAGGGAAATGACAGTGCATTTCAAAGGGAATCTAGTGTTTTGGTTATTTTGATGATCTCTCAACTTAATATTTTGGCCTAATTTAGATTGGTAATAATTTAGATTGGTAATTTAGATTACCAGTGTGGGTAAGAATTCAAAACATCTTATGAAGGGGCCTAGTGGTGCAAGGGGTTAAGCACCATACTATGAAGCATCCACAGCAACTGAAGCACAAGTTCAATCCCCGACCAGGGAGGTGGCCCACATGGCGCAGCAGACCTCTCCTGCCTCGCCCACTGCTCCCCTCAGAAGTGTATTTCAGTCAGTCTGCCTGTTCTGTTCCCTACTCTGTCTCTGGTGAATCCTCTCACGCCCCACGCCTCTGGCCCTTACCCCAGTTCTTGTATGCATAAATAAATAAATCTTTAAAAAATTTTTTATAAAGTGGTGACATACCAGCCTATAATAAAGAATACAAATAAATTATTTTGGTATAACTCAGTAAGCTTTATATAATGTGTTCACATTCACCTTTTTTTTTTTTTATTTAACAACACTGTGTAAAATAATAAAGATAAATCCCAGGTTTGAAAGTGAAGTTAAACATAGATGAAGTGATTTGCTGATTCATATAGTTCGTGTTAAAGTCATGAGTAAAATCCAGCTTATCTAATTCCTGATGTAGATCTCCTTCCATCCAGGAGAAAATAAACCTCTAGAAAGCAGGAATTTTTGTCTGATATTTTATTTCTGTATCTCCAAAAACTTCTGGGCACATTGTAGGTATTCAAAAAGTTCATGTTGAATTGTTAAATGATAAATCTACCTCATTCTGTTTCTCACTGGTATTCTATTTCCTTTTTCTAAATTTTAGATTTGACTTCATAAATCATTTTAAGGCAATTATTCAAGGCCCATTTTCTTCTACCTTGAATCAGTTCCTTTAAGTATTCTCAGAAGGAAAACATTTGGTCCCTATGAACATCTGAGACATTTTTCACTTTATCAAATTCCTAATCACTCTGTTCATATTGGGTGAATAATATGTTTCAATCCCTATAATCAAAACTGTTAGAAATCTGTTAATTGTGATGTAAGTGAAATTACATCTCTAGCTCCCAAATTATCTGAAAGTCTAATGGAACCTGGATGAGTCAGGAGGAGAAGTACTAAGTGTAGAAAAGCAATATGATTCTTCTCTAAATGTCTTTGTGCCTCAGACTTTAGCTGTACATATTCCTCAATGATTTGAACAAAAAAAAAAAACTCAGTGGAGTTACCCATTATTGATTCATAATGTAGAGATTGTGATAGTAAAGTTAACTAGTCAGAAACCCAAATTCCATTGTAATCTGGGAGAATGGATCTTGAGAACTAAAACATTTCTGAAAATTATCTTAACTGGGTTACATTTGGGATAAGTGGAGAGGAATGGATATCAGGTGTTCAGAATGCTCACCACGTCAAACCACTGCACATCTCTACTCTAATTTCAATTCTTTCTGCTGGAAAAAGAAAATAGTAGGCCTGAAGTGAGTTTAAGGAGAATAAATGTGGCATGGGTTCAGTTTGAAAAGAGGAAAGAATGGATATAGCTACATACAACTTTTAAATTTCCAGGTATTTTATAATTTCCTCATCATGTTACCATAATTTTTACCCCAACCTTAGTCTCTTTCTGATTAGCAGGAAAAAGCTTTAGTATATAGAGGATGTACTTTTGGTAGCATCAAGAATAGAGATTACTGGGTGAACTCACACTATATACTGCTTCACGGAGAAAAACCCACAGGAATTTCCATGGTAAGAAATAATCAGAGCTCAAAAGGAAGGGTTTGAGGCCAAATTTCAGGGGCCCTGCATGATTAGGATAAAGGGCCACTCAGTGATCTAAATTGAAATTGAGAAACACCTTCATTAGTTTAGTTTCCAAGAAGGCAGCAAAACACCTTTCATCCAAAGCTTGAGTTTAGTGTCAGAAAGTCTTGAGAGCTGTGACCTCTAAGGCTATAATGAATAATACAAAATGAATTACTTTGGTATATGAACTGTAGCTATAGGACCTAGAATGTGCTATCCTTAGTAGTGGGCAATTAGCTTATCTGAAATAAATAACACATTATTTACATAAAAAGAGATGTTGCTCTGCATTCACTTGTTTATAAAATAAGCACAGTTACACATCTACTATGGAGAAAGTACTAAGCTACACAAAACTTGGATACCAATAACTTGGGTTCTTGACCTCAGGGTCTCATAGGGCTGAGCCTTCAAAATATAAGCACAGGGCCTCCCTAGTGGTGTGCGGATTAAGTCTTAGAGCTGTCACTTCTACAGCCTGAGGACCATCCCAGATCCCCAGCCAGGGAGGTGACCTACATGATTCGAGAGACCTCTCCTGTCTCAGCCTCTGCTCCCTTCAGCAGTGTGTTTCAGTCGATCTGCCTTTTCTGCCCCCCACTCTATCTCTGGTGAATTAAAAAATTGATAGATTTAATTAAAATATAAGCAAAATTTTTGAAAATAATCAGGCATGATTTGGTATTATTCTCTCTACCCAATTTAAACTCAAGACTTTGTCCAATTCCAGATTGTCTCTACAATGCTTTTTAGATAGGGAGTGTTCAACAACTATTTATTATTAATAATTATTCCAGTGCCTTTTTCCATTAAGTTTTATTACAAGAGAAGGCAGTAGTGGTTGAAATTTTTCACAGGATTCGTCAGTCAGATTTAAGAGCAAGTTGTGCTTGATTGTTTTTTCAAATCCTAAAATGACTCCATGTATACAGGATAGTTGATAATGTCAATGAGGAAAGAAGCTTTTTTTCACAGGATGCAAGCTATGTTCATATTAAATCAGGCAGTTATTTGACTAGAGATAGAGTATTTTCAACATGAAACACATTTTTGTGAAAAGGAGGTATATAAAAAGCTCTTGTATCCATTGCTGGTTGGCATATCCAGTGGTAGCTTCTATACAGAGATTTTATATAAAGTGATTTGAAAATACCAATCATAATTTGTAATTCATGGAATCTGACTCAGCAATACCAATTCTGGGAATGCATTCTGCAGATATATTGGCTGTTTGTGAAGCAACATATGAATGAGGAAACTTACTGTAGTCATTATAATAAAAAGAGATTAGAAACCGCATAAATTTCCAACACAGTAAGGGGCTGAGTTTTGAATTATCAGATAAACTTCAGATACTCTATAGAAAGTATATTTACAGTTACAGAAAATGGAGTACTATGCAATATTAAAAAGAATGAGGCAGCAAAATATGTACTGATATAATATGAAGCAAAATAGCAAAATTCATGATTTTTTATGTAATAATTCATGCAGAAAGATGGACTATATTAATATATCTATGTAATATAGATTATGAATATGAGCACATTTGGATATGTATAAAAGCACATATGCATACAGTCATGTAATCTTGTTCATAAATAACCACATTTCTGAAAGAATACGTAAGAAATAGTCAAGAATTATAGGAAAAAGAGATGAAATAAAAATATTCAAAATTGGGCCTCCCTGGTGGCGCAGTGGGTTGAGCAGCGCACTATGAAGCGGACCGCAGCCACTGCAGCACGAGTCCGATCCCTGCTGCCGGCCGCGGGGGAGACCCACTTGGCGCGACAGACCTCTCTTGCTGTGCCCGCTGCTCCCCTCGGCAGTGTACTTCAGTTGATCTGCCTGTTCTGCTCCCCGCTCTCTGTGGTGAATCCTTTCACCCCCCACACCTCTGGCCTGTACCCCAGTGCTTGTATGCATAAATAAATAAATCTTTAAAAAAATAAAAAAAAAATATTCAAAATTAAATATACTTTTTGAACACAGTATTATGTCTATGTCTTGTCTATTCATGATTGCATTAAGCAAATTAACAAAAGAAAAACCTAAAACAGTATGTCTCCCTAACCACATTCGCAATAAGTGTAATACTGGAAAGCTTTTTCTATAAATTCATGAGTTATACATGTTAGCCATTTTTATATTTATGTAAATATAAGCTTGGATTTTTTTCTAGAAGGAGAATAATTTTTTTAATTCTTTAAATTACTTTTCCCCCAAGAAGTCAATAAACTTCAATTGCTCTACTACAAAATGAACAGTGTCAGCTGTTAATAAATTGGGAGAAGGGGAGTGAGTCTTATATTTGATAGCATAAATGAGGAATAAGAAAGAAAGAAACTTTTGAGAAGAAGAACATGTGAGCTACTGGGTCCTTGGGATTCCAGCTGTAATTTACACACCATTACTTATTCAGGGTTGCATTTCTAATTACTCCTTGACAAAAAAAAAAAGTAATTATTATACTGTAATGATTACTCCTTTCATCATACAAGAGAAACAATGCTGATATAAGCACAACTTAAAGAACTATAACTCTAGTCTGTTGATAAAATTGTTTATATATATTATTTTAAGGGGGATATAGTAATTCATATCTAAAACAAAAGTTGAGCTTTCTAGCTAAAACTCTTGTTTTCAAGCATTTCTAGAAAAATAGGCATAAACCAAGTCAGTCTCATTCTAGTATCTAGGTTGTTCCTGACCCACTAGCTTCCTTACAGACATCTGTTAAAACACCTTTAAAAACTAATGGAGAGAACAATACTGAACTATATATTTTTAAAAGATTAAAATGGTAAATTTTGTGCTTTTCTTAACCATGATATTGAAAAAGAAACGGAGGGTTGGAAGAGAGAAAAAGGGGAGGAAAAATGTTGTTTGTTTTGTCTGAATAATTATGTACATCCTAGTTATAAAATGTCTAAAACACAACTAATATTTTTTACCTACAATCATCATGAGACTATATGTGTATCTGTGTCTATCCATGTAATCTAATTAATCTTCTAGAGTAATATTAAAGAAAAAAGGCTCTCTTAATTAGAAATACTCAAACCACAAACTGTCTTGGCTTTCAACCCATTTAAAGTTATGCTTAGTTCCATCTTTTTGCAGAAGTGTTTTAAGAAAGGGAAGGAACTTTTGACATTCTATCAGGTCTTCTTTATCCACATAGGAATTATCTATACCGTATGTTTAATATAAATAGAGTTTGCTACTAGCATGTTTCTTCTCATGGCTGGTCTGAACTTACTAGCCATCAATTGAGGTATACTTATAAATACAAATTTTATTAATATCCTAAGCCAAACAAATTCAGAAAGTGAGCATGCAGAAAATAGTTAAGGATATATATTAAAGGCAAATGTGTATTCACACTCTTTAGATTATGCACATCGCTGCTTCTTTACATTACTGTGGACTAGACCTAACTTACAGGTATTTAACCAAATGAACCGTAGAAGACTATTTCCTTTCAAAATTTGTCACTGTAAAGCAAATGTCTAAATCTGAAATGATAAAAATGGAGCTTTCATTATATTTTAAATATACAGAGCATACTGAGATTAAGTATTTAGAATTCATATCTAAATGTATCTGTAATGTGTTTTAATAAGGTCATGAATAATGAAGTAATTTTATACAATGTGGAAAAGCTGTGAAGTGTGGCATTCAAGTGATATTTATCTATGAGGTGTATCCATTTTATGGTTCTCTTTTCATAAATTTCATTTCCACTTGTGGATTTGTGTCATATGCAGACTAATTAATATGACTTATCCTGTGGCTAAGCAGGGACGTTTTTCACTTTTCCTTTATCCTTTCACCTTGTGTAAAATTATTATTCCCCTCAACAGTTCATTTATCTCTCCCATTCACCCTAGGGAGTCCCTCGTGCAGAACAAGTAGGAGGTGTATGTAGGGGAACAACAATCTGGCAACCTCATCATAAAATGTGATATGTTAGCTATTTCCCTTTTCAAGGGACCTATCCAGCTGAGACTCTATGAGGCCTCTGGGCCACACATGCAAATGCAGCAAACTCACATCCCAAGTAAACTTTCTTTACCAAAAAGGCAGAGGAAAATCACTCTTTAGCAGAACTTACAGAGAAGGGAGAAAAATCATTTTGCATTCTGGGAGTTTGTTATGTAAAGAAATAAAAGCTATAGCTATTTGTGGAAAGGAAAAATTTTTAGACCAGATATGCATAGAGAAGTTCAGACCCATGCATCCTTACTGCTAATTCTAGGAAGACTGCTTATTTCTAATATACAAAGGCAGTTCAGAAAATTAGATAGGCAACTGTCAAAACAGTATAGAACAATTTGAACATATATTATTAGAAACAAATTTTGCCCATAACAGATATGAAACAGGCAATGAGAAACATATATATCAAATTTTCTCTGCTATAAGTGTTGTTTTTTTGAGCCTATACCTTGCTTCTATTAGGAAGATTTTATTCTTCATCTATATTCTTTAGGCATGTGCTCTGCCTTGGGCTGGTTTTCAGTACTGGCTAGATTTATGTAGGCTTACATTACCTTTGTGTACTCTTGACCAATAAACTCCTTCTGAAGGATTCTGCTAATATTCATGCTTAAACTCATTATGGAACTAAATAAAGCTCACGACTGGTTAACCTAATATATAATCCACATTTCCACCAGAATTTGCTTAATATACCAAACCAACTCACATTAAAAATATTGCATTTGGGCTGCTGATATTTCAGACAAGAGGTAATTTTTTTATTAAAGGAATGTTACCAGATGTGATAGTTGTGCGCTCCAAATAAGCAAGACATTTGTCTAGTTTTACTTCTGCTCTACCTCACCATCCAGAACACTGCCTGTATTTGTACTCTCTTTCGTGGATCAGATACAGGCCATTTTATAGGATGGTCCCCAAGACATGAAACAGTTTCATTGTTTTAATAAAAATATTTTAATCTAGAAAATACTTAGAAATGCATAATGGTGTGTACTATGCTTGAATACTGTACTTAGTCATCTATAGCAACAGTCTACTGATGACATAGGGTTGAAGTCAGAAATGATAAGCAGTTGATCATGTAAGTGCTTGCAATTAGAATTACTTTAAATAACCAAATCAGTTGACTTTTATGTTTTACTCCCCTCATTATACCAGTTTTATGGAGTAGATTTTCAACCTTGGCTGTTTTCCATGATATTATGTGAAAATTAAGTCATTATCCACATCAGCAGTACCATCATACACTCCAACATTTACACCTTAAAGGAAAAGGTATAATTCTTTAACTCCTAACAACCAGTGATTACTTTGTAAGGTCTGGCCCCAATAGACCAGAAACTAATGTTTCCTTTGCTCAGTATTCATTCTTATATCATGAATATCATGATAACCCTGATACTCCTTACATTAATATATTATGTTACAAGTCATTAAAGTGGATCCTTCCTGGTGGCACAAGAGCTTAAGACACAGCACTATGACGCTATCTGCAATCACTGCAGCATGAGTTCAATCCCCAGCCAGGGAGGTGACACATACAGCACAGCAGACCTCTCCTGTCTCTCCCACTGCTCCCCTCAGCACTGTATTTCAGTAGATCCACCTTTTCTTTTCCCTACTCTCTCTCTGGTGAATCCTTTTGCCCCCCCCCCACCTCTGGCCTGTACCCAGTTCTTGTATGCATAAATAAGAATCTTTTTTAAAAATGAAGTCAACTAAAGTACTTTAAAGAAGGTGTGCTCCTTACAACACATAGTCATTTCAATTGTGGAGCACATGATAGGCATGTGGAATCATGGAGCAATAATGTTCTAATTGCTGAAAGAAAAACAACAGTGAACAAAACAACCCTACCTTGAAGCCAGGAAGAGAGGTAAAATGTGCATAGAATTAGAACCTTACTGATCGTGTATGTAATAATCCCTAATATATGACTAACTGAATCAGTAATGTCTTAGTTTGTTCAGGCTGCTATAATAAAAATACAATAAATTGAGTGCCTTATGAACAACAGAAATTTATTTCTCACAGTTTTAGAGACTGAGAAGTCCAAGATCCATGAGAGCTTTTTCCTGTTCATAGTTTTTTCCCTGAGCCCTCATGTGGCAGGAACAGCAAGGGAGCACTTCAGGACTTCTTTCGTAACATCATTGATCCCATTTACAAGGGTTTTGCTCTCTTGCCCTAATCATCCCCAAAGTCCCACTTCTAAATACCATCACACTGGGGATTAACTTTCAATGCATAGAGGGGAGAAGGGGGAAAAACATTCAGTGTAAGACAAGTAGTTTTTGTTAATATTGGAAACCGATCTTAGCAAAGTCCTGCATGCCTCACATTCAGAGATAGATGGTGGAAAGAGAGAAGTAATACACCAGTAAAGGAGTGAAATGGAACAAAGAAGGAAAATTCAAATTTGAGAGACTTCAGTTTTCCATTTCCTCAGCCATGTAAAGGTATGTACATGGCACATCTTAAAGGCTTATCTCTAAAATGAGTAGGTCCAAGTTAACGCATATCCTACAACAGAGCTGATAAGGGCAGAGGGGGGTGGGGGGCGGAGGGGAGGGAGGGTCCCCTTTCAAACTCTTTCCTAACCTTGACTCTGGGTTACAGCTCTTTCTATAGATGACACAACACATGGTCTCCTTGATCAGAGACCTGAATTTGACAAGCATGGCAATACTTCAGAGACACCACCTGCAAAGAAGTATTTGTGTGTGGAATTATGTGACATTTAAATTCTATATACACAATGGTAGAAAATGATGGCAAATGTGTGGTTGCTTCATACATTTACACTGCAATTGTGAAACTTTCCTTTGATTAAGATGTTGTAGTGTTGATTGCATATCATGAGGAGAAAATAGTAAGTAAATTTGCAACTGTCCTTGTGGTTGAGCCAATGAGTCATTTATATTTAAGCAGAAAACTAATTCCAAAAAGCAAATATAGCACAAAAGATTACTTTTGGATTTTCTGGTTGCTTCAGAGATGAGTGGAAAAATTATCCCCCAGAGATTTTGTAGATTTCATATGGTGAGATATATGGGTGGTCTTGGTTGATGTGTTACATAACTTGGAACAAAACTTGTTATAAATGTTTCCCCCTACTGGCCATGGCATACTGGTACTTTTCATATGATTATTCATATTCTACTAATTTTTTAAAACATGTAATTAGTGTCTTAGAGGAAATCAAGTTTTGATTCTTAGCTGTTTTGAAGTCTTCCTTCCAATTAAAAGCAGTGACCATTGTACATTTAGTCTTCAGACTAAAAAGCATGCATTCTTTCTATTTCAATTTTCAACAGAAACGATGACTGATCATGTGAAGACGTCCTAATCAAGAAAAATGCCTTTTCTCTAAATAAAACAAAAGTAAATGTGAAAAAGAATCTTCAACTAAAAAATGGATCATTTCTTTTACCTATATATCATGACCTCCTATTTCTTTCCAATTGGTTGCATTTCAATAGAAATAACTTTTATGTTAAGTTTGTTTAGCTTTAATTTTCTATAAAAACATAAACTGTGCCATTATTATTGATTGGAACAGGGCTGTCATCAAGGCCTTAAAAACCATTGTTTACAAATGTGCAAAAACATTATTATATTAACTGAGACTTGTTTGCATACAAAGGTATCAATGGTATTAGCATAATCATTAAAGATCTTTAGAAGACTATTTGTGCTGTAAAAAGCTCTGTAGTTTCAATCAGAATACAGTGCTCTTGAATTTGATTTAATTATGTATTATAAAAAAACACATTCCTATGTTATGGATATTTTTTTCCCTTAGCACTTAAAAAAAGAACCATCTAATTGGTTGTTTTCCCAGAAACTGAGAGGGGTAAGCAAAGGAATGTTAAGTATCTCATCCTTTATCCTCTGCTGTATGGGAAACTTTCTCAAATGATATTTTGAAGAGGCTTTTTAACTTTAACTCAATTTATAAAGGCAGGTAGATAAAATATCTGAACCTATCATTATACATATACCTTAAGTCATCACAAAACTGATCCAAGTTTGTATTTTTGTATTTTGAATATATTACATAGCTAGACTCATAGTAGAATTTCTATAGTAACTTACTAAATAGAAGGGAAGAAAGGAAAGACAGAAAAACAAGAGTAAGGAAGATAGAGATCAATATATAAGCCACAAGAAGTGCATATTGAGGGGGGAGGGAATGGGATGAGGACAGGGTCTGAGGTGATGGTGCACTGGTGAAATGGTGTTGGGAATTCAATGGGGACCACAATGATGTCAAATATATATATAAATAAAGAAAAAAAAGAAATGCATATTGAACACCAGCATTTAAAAGATAGTAATTATCTAATTATTTTCAAAGACTTATTTATTTATGCATACAAGAACTGGTGTACAGAGGTACAGGAGTGAGAAGATTCACCAGAGACAGAGTGGGGAACAGAACAGGCATATTGGTTGAAATACACTGCTGAGGGGAGCAACATGCAAGACAGGAAAGGTCTGCTGTGCCATGAGTGTCACCTTCCTGGCCAGGGATTGAACTTGTGCTGTAGTAACTGCCAAGAGCTTCATAGTGTTGAGACTTAACTCCATTCACCACCAGGGAGGCCCAATAATTATTTAATTAGCTCTGGCCTAGAATAGAGCTGTCAATATATTTGTATGTTTGTTTCATTGTAGTTTTCAAGTAGAAGTACAATCACCATGTGCCAAAGACAATTATGTTGGTGAGAAAACAGAACACATGAAACCCTTGTTCTAGCTCTAAAGTTTTCATTCTGTGTTTCATCTAGGACTTTCCAGATGCATGGCCTATTACATTAGTGAGTGATTACGCCAAGTCAGGAAATTCTATGTGAGATATCTGGAGGTAGGAAAACTCAGCCATAACTCTCAAAATAAATAGTAGAGAATATTTACCAATTTATCATTTTAGAGTCTCAGGCCTTATGTTCTTAAAAAAAAAATCTATCTTCAAAGATACTAAACATCTTATTTAATTATAATTTATTCTGTGTTGTTGCCTCTTATAAGACCCATGAAACCATGTTTAAATTAGCCAGATTTTAAAACCTAGAGACCCAAAATGCTGATAATCTCTCCAGAAAAGTTGAGTTTTGCATGGAAGGCAGTGGCACTCCAGTTCATTGACCTAATTACTTTTGCCACATAAGTTATATATAAGCAAGTGGATATCCATGGACATG
This sequence comes from Galemys pyrenaicus, assembly GCA_019455555.1. Classification (NCBI taxonomy): domain Eukaryota; kingdom Metazoa; phylum Chordata; class Mammalia; order Eulipotyphla; family Talpidae; genus Galemys; species Galemys pyrenaicus. The sequence continues at coordinate 1,195,529 of JAGFMF010011386.1, forward strand.
TGGAGTGGTAAGAAATAACCGTTGAGCATTGTCATAATAAAATGAGCTGAATAATTGCTGCAGTAATCTGATTTTATTTATGTATTGGTAGATTGCTGAATTGATAATACTTTGTCTTGTGTAGTTCTAAATTCAAACAATACACCAGATATTTAAGTTGAATGTAACACCTCCCCTGCTTCTCCTAAACAATACCCAAGCTCAATTTGTTTCACACACACATCTTTACTTGATATATCAATGCACATTTCATTATCTTAAATTGAGTTAATTCCCTCATTAACTAGTTTTGGTTTACTGAGCTGCATGCCTATGTAGCACAAAAACAGATTCACGTTCTCTTTTTCCTTCCAAATATTGTCAACAGCTTTTATTCCTTTAGGATATGGAGGAAAGGTGTTGTGTATGCCTATGGACTCACTAGCAATAAAGCCAACATAAAATTAGTTAAGGAGGAAGAAGGAGAATTGGGAGGTTTTCTATACTGCTTTTACTAATCTAAAAGAAATCACTGGAGTCATTTACTTTCCATTCTCTTTACGATAATTGACTCACACAACCCATCTCTTTTCTTCAAATAGTTCTGCAGTGATCAAACTAGATTGGATCTTACTGTGGTTGTGCTTTTTTTTATTATTATTTTAAAAACACAATTATTCAAATAACAAATGGGAAAAATCATCCATAAGCATGCACACCCAATCAAGTATAAATCTCCAATTGTTCCATTAGTGTTATAGACAGTATTACAAGTACGGTCCATAATTTTGCAAATAACTGAATATACTAAATATGAAGCTCTTAATTAGACAAATAAAATTCCAAATCAGCCATAACATTAGACTTGAGAGAGGGGAACAGAATACTTGAGAGAAGAGGGAAGAATTATTAAGAAACTATTCTAGGCTATAAGCATCTCAGAAATTTGAATGAATTTTATTTTAAAAGGTCAAGTGGGTTGACAGTCATTCATATATGATTGCATAATGCCAGTCCTGTATTATATAATAAAATATTTTTAATCTTGAATTGATATGATAAATTATTACCTATAATTCTAAGTATACCATCTTCAGAGGTGGGAAGGAATATTTGATATTTAAAAAACATTGTAATACATGGCATTGAGAATAGAAATGAATATCACAATCAGCAAGGCAACAAAATGAATCCTACCACACAATATTGATTGAGAAATGTCATTGATCAGCTTTGAATACCTACTATGTGCCAGGTACCTAACTAGATTTTAAGAATTCTAAGATAAAAGATGCTCATTTATTTTACTTAAAGTATGTATAGTCTGATAAATACTAGAATAGGCCCATTGTGATAAAATGGGACCATGAAATGTAAATGATATGTGAGATCACTCATTGGAACTTGAGGTTGAAATTTTACCTCCCTATTTATTAAAGAGTAAATTAGCAAGTGTGCAAATGAAAATGTCCCCATGTCCTTGTTCATTGCCCAATAGTAAGACATGCACAGGCTCTTACAGGAGAAATCCAGACCCTAACATCTGGACCCAACACAAAGTTTGCTAGACTCAGTCAGCATAGTTAACCTAACTCATAACTACTAGGTTATTACACTTCCACTCTATTCAAAGAACTACATCAGAGTATAATGTTTCAATGTGTCTTATCTCACTCACCATTTATTTAAAGTTCTCTAGATAATATGGAGTGAGGGGAGACCTAAATACTTAGGAATTTAACAGTTAAATATATTTTAGGGTCACATTTGATCCATAGGTCTCAATTCTCTATTCTTACTAGCTACATAGAGGGAGAGACAAAGAAAACTGAGAAAAGAGGGAGAGGAAGAGGAAAGGAGACAAAGAAATAGAGTAAGAAGACTGTGTAAGTGCTGTGAAAGATGTCATAAAGGGAAAATATATTGCAAATTGAAACTCAATCAATATTCTTGGTTTTAGGCTAGAGTAGCAGGCTAATTTTAAATTTAGTCTCTTTTTTTTACAGGATTCTTACTAGATAGCAAAGAGCATAGACTTTGATTTCTCATTGTAAATTTGATAAGAAAAGCCTACTATGACTGCTAATTAGAGCAATATAGTATGAATCTACTTGCAAAAATTCTTAACACTGGAAAACATTTAAGATTCTAGTAAAATTTGTGGCCCTACCCAGAAAAGTGCAGATATATATATATATATATATATATATGTGTGTGTGTGTGTGTATACATATACATACATATATATACATTTGAAACTATATGCCAAGATTTGAAATATAATTTATATATCAAATCTTGGCATATAGTTTCACAATCAGCAAGGCAACAAAATGAATCCTACCACACAATATTGATTGAGAAATGTCATTGATCAACTTTGAATACCTACTATGAAATATATATATATATCAAATATTTGTATATAGTTTCAGACGAGATGGGGCGCGTTCAGGGTGGTATGGCCGTAGACTGTATATAGTTTCAAAGTGAATCCAGATTCCAGAATTCAAGCAACCATCCATAGATCCAAATTGGGGTTAGCATGTTTTCCATCTGAGTTACATTTGTAGTTAATTAAACTAATGAGTATGAAGAAAAACATGAATACTTTACATTGTACATAAATATGGAAGAAACAATACGCAACACTGTTTCACATCCATGCACATATATAGCAAGAGTCTAAAAAAACACCACACTGGAGGAGCTCAATGGGTCCTCAGTCCCATATTCAGTATCTAAAAGTGGTCTTAAGAAAGGTTGGAGAGCATGAGAAATACCTCATGTTGTCTAAAATATTAGAATTCCTCAACCAAGTATATTTAACCTTCTCATAGTAATCTAATTTCTGTCTCTACTCAGCAGACATGAATATGCCCAAACTTGTGTCTTTACTGAAATTCAGAAAAACATTAAGAAATAAAAGGGGAACAAAGAAATAGCAGGATTCGATGCCATTCCACTTTGACCTCAGCTCCCTTCCCTCACAAGAAACACAAATTCTCTTCTCGGATGCAGGAAGGTAAACATGACAGGTAATAGGAAAGGATGCTTCTTGTATACTGGCAGCCTTAATTAGAAGCAGAAGGAATGAGTGCCTTTAAATATCTCAGTAACTAGGCAATTCATTACTATGCCTCAGTAACCCAGAGGAAAAAATATACACATTAAAATATGTGTATCTCATATCCCCAAAATAAAATAAAAATTTACTAAAGCACTCTCAAATAATGGCTTACTGGAGTAAAAAAAAAAAAGGTGTCAGGAATAAATTGTTCATCGACAAAGTTGTACATGTAACCAGTGTGCCTATGTTATCAAAATGAATGAGTTTTGTTCCTTGAAAAATTTCACACATCAACGGCAATATAAAGTTCAGTAATTATCTTCTATATTTCTATCACTGTGTGATGCTGTAATTCTTCTGTGTCAAACTGTAGAGCAGCTGGGAATTGAACAAAATTAACCCACATTTCACATAGGTTATGATCTGAGAATATCTTTTTGGCCCAGGCAAAGTCCTGGGGGATGGGTGAGGAAGAGGGAATTTACTTGAGAAAGGGGAGTACAACAGTAGGCTTTACAACAGTAGGCTTTACAACAGTAGGCTTTTAAAATAATTATCCCAGCATTTAAAAATGCCCCCCAAATGAATTTCTAATAATTTCTAATTGTCCTTTTAGAAAGTGTTTCTGATCTTTAAAATGTTCCTTGACATAAAACAAGGTAGCTGGTTGAATAGTAAAATTACGTTGTATCAGTTTCAGGATATTAGTTCAATTCTAATAAAAATTTAATAGAAATATGTTTGATGACTTTAACCTACTGCTGAATGGGTAGTAGTCTGCAGGATTTGATAGTGTATGACTTGAGAAAAGATTATTAAGAAGACATATAATGCACTTTTATAAAAGATATTTGCAGGAAACCATTAGATGATACAGAAAATCAATAATGCCCTAGTGCCAATTTCAGCAACATTAAAATGACAGTGCTCGTTGATATTTATGATGATAGAGCTACCAAATCATTTCATTTTTATCTTATACTACAATTGGCATTTTTCTTTGTTATCTGGGCTGAGTTGCAAAATTTGATCAGTTCTTTTAAAATGTGTTTTTATAGATGATCCTGTTTTAACATCTCTTCACAGGGAAGGACTTGAACAGTCCATTCTTTCTAGTTCAGTGTCTAAGTGGATTGGTAAAACTCTCTCCTTTTAGGGAAAGCTTAATAATTGTAAAATACTAGGACATTCCAAATGGATCTTAAGCAGAACCATGTAAAGAGAATTTAATAAACGGAGTTACTCAGCTTTACTTATCTCCTAGAGAAAGCAAATAATGATGATCTAGCCTCATTATCTCACATGTGTAGAGCTCAGATCCAAATAGTACTGAATTATCCGAGAGTAGAATTCTATTTAGGGTATCAATAAATCCAATTCATTTCAACCATGTCTTTCTAGCGTTACCCAAATTATCAAACAAACAGGAATATAGAGTTTGCATTTATTTGGCTTCTGAAGTAACCTTGTAATTTTTCTAATCTGCTAAAATATTGTTGCTAATAGAATTCATAGACCTAATAGAGAAAATAATGGAGAGAACAGACTATTTCCACCATTTTCTGGTTTGGTGCTCTGACTAGAAGGAAATAGAAACTATTTGTCTATACCTTGCAGTTATTAGGATTCTCCATAAAGAGATGCAGAGAGATACCGAGTGGAAAGCTGTCTAGAATTGCTGTCTCCAACTTGAAAAGAACCCAAAAAACTTCAATGATTTCCCAAAAATGAACATTTTTGTTGTATAATATAAGCCACAATTCATGGCCTCCATGAATTGTGAAGTCTATGGCACTGTGAAGAATCTTGGAAAAAATTTCTAGATCTTATTCCACACTCACTTACTCCATATATAAAGCTGTTGATGAGTCATCCTTTTTCCATACTAACCAGTGTAATATACACTAATGCATGTAATAACAGCAGCAAAAATAAAAAAAGAAGAAAAAATTTCCCATCTACTGCCTATAAAAATAAATAAATGTTAATAATATATAAGGATTTCTGGAAAGCCATAGTTCACTTGAGCTCAGAAAGTCACATAGTATTATATTTTGGTTTTTTTTTTAGATTTATTTATTTATGCATACAAGAGCTGGGGTACAGGCCAGAGTCACGGGAGGTGAGAGGATTCACCAGAGACAGAGTGGGGAGCAGAACAGGCAGATTTTACTGAAACACACTGCTGAGGGCAGCAGTGGGCGAGGCAGGAGAGGTCTGCTATGCCATGTGGGTCCCCTCCCTGGCCGGAGGCAGGGATCGAACTCGTGCTGTAGCAGCTGCGGTTTGCTTCACAGTGCATTGCTTAACCCGCTGCGCCACCAGGGAGGCCCTAGTATTATATTTTGATTTAAAATTTTTCCAGTTTGCTCTTCTTTCCAGACTAGTGTATGATTTTTTATCCTCATATAGTTTCCTGGATTTCTAGGTTGAACCCTGAACTCCAGATATAATTTTTGCATTCTCTTTGAATGGCTGTCTATTGCTATGCTTTTTAAATTATCTCCTGTAATCCATGAATCCCAAATCAATCTGCAGATCAGCTCTATATGGACTAAACTGTGTCCTCCAAAATTCAAATACCTAAACCCCTAACCCTGTTCTTCAGAATGGGACTATATTTAGAGAGGGAGGCCTTTGAAGAGGTTATTACAATTGTTCCAAGCTAATCTGACTACTGTCTAAGGAGAGGAAATGAGAATGCACAGAGAGACACTAGGGTGCACATGCCCAGAAGACACAGGGAGAAGCTGGCTATCTGCAAGTTGAGGGAAAAGGCCTAGGAACAGACCAAATCTATAGACACCTCAATCTTGAACTCCCAGTGCCAAAAAGTATGAGAAATATATGTGTACTGTGTATGTCATCCAGTATATGGTATTTTATTATGGCAGCCCTAGCAAATTAATATACAATCCTTCCATTCAACTCAAGACCCAGAACTATAATAGGATTGTAATTATCTCATACTGAATGTTTCATATATTTCCCCAACCCTAACATGTTCAAAATTAAATTCATTTCATTTCCCTCAAAATCTGTTTCTCTTCTTTTATTCCCGTACTAGTGGTAGGCATCTACATGTAGCCAATAACCCAGCCAGAAATTTTGAAACTACTATTGGTACATTGAATTTCTTTAGCCACCATTCCTCTCTGGTTACAAAATAGTAATGATTCTACAGATTTCAAGCGCATCCTGCATCTCCATAGCATCATTTCTCACTTACAAGCTTCATTAATCTCCTTACTGGTCTCATCTTGTTTTGCCCTGCTCTAATCAATATTTCAGCCTGAATGAGCTTACCAAAATGCAAATCTCATGTTGCTCTCTTGCTCTAAATGTACAAAACAAAATTCAAGTTCTAATTATGGTATAAAATGCTCTCCAAGACCTAGGGATAAACTCCAGCATCATCTGGGTTTTCCCAATCTATACTAAAGCATCTTGAACCTCATGGAGTTTGATAAAATAATCCCCATGGAGTAGTCTTTGCCGCTCTTTCCTCCATGCCTTTATGCAGCCTTTCCTCCTTTAGGTCAACACAGACATTACTTACAAAAAACTTTCTTAAGTGACACAAGCCAGCCTAATCTAGGTGTTCCCCTAGTGAGAGCAAAAAACATTTTGTATAAATGAGTCCCCTAATAGACTGACCTGTGAATCCAAGACCCTAGATTTAAAGTTTTTGAAACACCTTATCTCTGTATCCAGAGAGTCTGATGTAAGTTCAATCAATATAAATTGATGGAAGAATAAAATAAGGAATGAATTTATGAATGATGGTTTCGACATGTTAAATTTCATCTAGAATGTCCTAAGGAAAAACTATGGATAGACCCAGTTACATTCTGTATATCTGAGAATTTTCTTAAATATTTCGGTAAATACCATAATCCCTCCAGATATTAAATTTTCCCTACATCTATTGAAAAACTATATCCATATCCCAAAAGTAATTTATTGGTCTGTTTCTAGTTCTACCATTTCACAAATTTCTTCTACTGTCATAGTCAACCACATGTGTCAATAAGGCTCAAGGCATTCAAATTTAATATTAGTGCATTTTAGTTATATTCTACCAAGGGTATGTGTTTTTTCTTAAAAGAGTAAAATATAGGAAAGTGTGCCTTTGTAATAATAGTTATTTCAAAATAAACATGCCTTTATTTTAAAAAGTAGTTCTTTAGATTTTAGAGAATTTTTATAATGACTGTTTACTAATGCTTCAACTTATCCAGGCTTCATTAGAAGGTTAAAAAAAAAAAAAAGGAAAGTGCCTTTCCTATCTGAGCCTTTTTGAAATATGACTTTCTTTCCAATCTCTTTTCTTACAAGTCTTTCACCAAATCACAACTTTTTCATCTACTTAGTTATTTAGAAGCAATACAAATTGTTCAGTTCTATTCACTCTACTAAATGTTGCTAACTCATTAGGTTTTTAACTTTATGATTCTTTATTGAATTTTGACTATTTTTTCTATGGTAAGTGCATGCTTTTGCACAGCATATCTGAATCTCTGAAAAATGTATATGAATGAATTGTGAAGACTTGCCACCTGCTACATACTTATTTCCATCTCTGACCTGCATGCATGCAGTAGACTATAGACGTCAGGAATGGGAATGACCTCAAAGGTTATTGTACTCTCAAAATTCTTTGCTTAGTCCTCACTGATCTCATACACCATAGTATTATACTGAACTCTAAAGATGCTGCCCCCTTCACTAGTTTGTAGGTTATCTGAAGGTAGTATCATTTTTCTTTTCTCACCACTAAAAAGTAACCCAGCATTTAGAGATACTCATTACATTGTTGTATTGAATTGTGTGGGCCAGTTGTTTTTCCATTGTCAATGCTGAAAGGATTTTCTTTGATTTTTTTGGAGGAGTCCCTGTTTTTAAATGCTTCTTTTTCTTTTGCAATTAAATGGAATTTTATCATTAAGTGAAAACACATTTTGGATGTATTTCACTTTGTTTAATTGTAGTTTAGGCATTGTTTCGTCCCACCATGCTCAGCTCTGCGTCATTAAACTAATTTGAACTGCATTGACTTTAGTTTCTAGATGTCTTTAAATTGTATGGGTTGTTTAGTCTTTCTAGGTTGTAGAGTTACCTGCAGTATATTTTTGTCTCAGGCTTATCACTATATTCATTTATTCTAAAATACAAGAATTCTAGATTGGTCACAAATTCGTATCTCTTTAATAATGTATTGAATATTATAATCTGACCCATTTGAAGATAGATATACTTCAAGTTATAAAAAGAAGAGTTAAAAAGTGAGCAAAAATCTTTTTTTTTAAAGATTTATTTATTTATGCATACAAGAGCTGGGGTACAGGACAGAGAAGCAGGAGGTGAGAGTTCACCAGACAGAGTGGGGAGCAGAACAGGCAGACTGACTGAAACACGCTGCCGAGGGCAGCAGCGGGCTAGGCAGGAGAGGTCTACTATGCCATGTGGGTCTCCTCCCTGGCCAGCGGCAGGGATCGAATTCGTGCTGCAGTGTCTGCGGTCTGCTTCATAGTGTGCTGCTTAACCCACTGCGCCACCAGGGAGCAAAAATCTTGATCAAAGTTTTACATCTCTCTTGGGAAATACTGAACATATATATTGCCATGATAACTAAGATTATTTTCCATTTTCTTCCTTATATCTCTAGCTATTTAAGTTATTTATAACTAAAATGCTTACAAATCCAGCCATTCGATAATGCATTATAGAAAAGAGAAAGGGAATCTGGGTAACCAGAATCTATTAAGAACCAGAATTGTACCTCCTTTGATAGATTTATCTGAAATGATCACATCAGTTGTGTTGAAAGACAAAAACATGAGTTCATCATATGGTTAACTAGTGAAGTTGGGTCCTGCTTAAATAAGCATTCTGTTAATCTAATGGGCAATCACTATGGAACAATCAAGCAAATGCATGATCACAGTGAGTTGAAAACTGCTATTCTTATCTCAGAAATTCTGGCAGTGATTAGGCTACCAGAATTTAAGAACAGGGGATGAGTATAACAAAGTTTTTGGAACTGAATGAAGGCAGAAATTATAGCCCCAAAGTCTGGTAGATTTTTTTTTAATTATATTTAGTGGAAAGAGAGAGTGGTAGCAAGAGAACATCTGTTAGTAAATGGAAATATACAACATCTGACATTAGGAAGTCTGTGAGTAACCAATTATCTTGGAATGAATCAGTTCCATTGAAGAATTAGCCAGTAAGGCAAGAAACTGATAATACCTCAGAAAGCATGATGAAAACAAGGTGAGACAGATCACTTATAACTCCCAAAGACTATCCAAATATTATTTCTGAAATAGTTAAGGACAGTGGTATTTCCGCTATTGAGTTTCTATGACCATAATTGATGAGAACCAATGCTGATTTAAATGTTATTTTAAATTGCAGGAATTTGAATATCCAGAAGATAGAACATAGGATCCCCTTCTTCCAGATACAGCAGAGGCATAAATTAGATGTATTCAGTCTTTGGGACATTATCCTCACTGGTTATATGTGGTGTTAGTACTTTCATTTTTGTTTTCAAAATGCTCAAATATTGTTAAGACTAGCTTCTGCAGAAAAAGATTACAATGTGAATGAATACTGTAATTCGTAAGTTGAATAGTGTAGGCTTATGCTTTAAAAGAAGATTTGAGCTTTTTTCTAGGTCAGTAAGGTTTATGTATAGCAAGTGTTATGCAGGGTTCATGAAACTAATCAACAGTTGACATAGTTTAATCAGTGTTCTATCTATATATTTGATTGGAAATACAATCATTAATTTGTGAGTTATTTCTGCTGAATTGTCAATGCAATAGATGGCTTTAAGGAATTGAAACTGAGACTGATCCTTCACTCTACTTATTGAAAATAAGCCTTATCTGAACAGAACACATGCACTGTGTTAGCGTGACTTACATTTAGACTTCATTGCGATTTTTGAATATTAACTGTAAGATAGTTAGGGGAATCTGACCTTAGTGAGCACATCACTTACTTTTATACTAGCAAGTGTGCATTTACAATTTCCCTTTTGCATACAATTTCATATGACTTAGCACTATAAAAATATGTGTATTTTTTATTTCCTAGAACTCATATATGTGTGTATACATATATGTGTATATACATATGCATATTAAGTTTTTTATCTATAGTCCTTATACCATGTATAAATAATACATGTATTCCTTCTCACAAGGGCATACTGACAACAAGACTCCAGCTTTGTGTGTGTGTGTGTTTTAGATCATACATAAAAACTGAAACTTGTTTCAATTAAATTTACTTCCGAGTTACACTTGTTAAGGTAATAGTAGTTTCTAAAAAATAAATTATTTTGCTCTTAAACATTAAGCCCTTCAAAAACACCTAATGTGTTACAGAATATATTGACAACATGATTAGATGGTTACATGGCTTACATAAACAGTGAAGTTTCTATATTTGTATATATTTCCAACCTGTATATATTATTCCATCTGGTAGCCTGCCCTGAGGCTTCATTTTATCACTCTACTTGTCCCTGTAAAGTTTTCTTGAGATTTTTATGGAAAGAAACAATGAAAATGCTAATTAGTTGTATTTTTCATCATAATCTTTTTTTTGTTTATTCTCAGGGATCTCTCTCCTTTTTCTGTTCCTGCTTCGGTACTCTACTTCCAAAGACTTTCATTGCCCCAAAGCTATCATTTTTAGGTTTCTAATATTGTTTTCTGTTCACAGGGCTTAATAACTACTTTCTAATGGAGTCTGTTTACCTCAGAGGCAGACATTTTGGAGAATTCAGCTTATATTAGGGCAGGATTAAAAACCTCAATGTGACTTTGGGGGCTTCTTCCCTCAGAAAATTAAAATGGTTTAATCTTTTGAGTGAAAAGGAACTGAAATGATTCTTTTCAGAATGAGACACTTGGGACTTAAAAGGGATCACGAAAGAAAATATCCTGCATGTATTTAAATACGTAGACAACATATTTTATGCACATAATTATTTTAGTTCTTTTAATTATGTTTTTACCTTCTTAAAAAAAAGGCTACCTAACCAAGTACTAGAAAATGTTCTGTTGCTCCAATAAGAACAACCATGGAGTCCAAGTTGTACATCCTCTTTTAAAAGCTTCTTCTTTAACCTAAAAATTTCTCCATTTCTCTGCATCACTGAGTCATAAAAATTCCATTTCATAACTGATTTAGATAATGCTAAATTCAATACTCAGAAAGGGTTCTTTTCATTTATTCATTTGTTCACTTAAACATGTGTTGATTATGTCCCCCTAATACTTACCTACACTGATAGAGAGAATCCAGAGTCGGCTTTTCTGAAGGTTGCTACTGACAGATTAAGGTGGAGACAGAAATCCATGGTGGTTTAAAAGTGGTTTGACTTAGGGCTTCCCTGGTGGCGCGAGGGTTTAAGTCACAGCACTACGAAGCTAGTAGTACAGCCACTGCAGCATGAGTTCCATCCCCTGCCAAGGGGTGACCCACATGGTGCAACAGATGTCGCCTGTCTCACCTCCTGCTCCCCTCAGCCGTGTTTTTCAGTAGATCTGCCTGTTCTGCTCCCTACTCTGCCTCTGGTGAATCCTCTCACCCCCAGTACCTCTGGCCTGCACCCCAGTTCTTGTATGCATATATAAATAAATATTTAAAAAATAAAAGTGGGTCAACTTAGATGAGAGAACATAGTTAAGAGAACTATTAGAAGAGAGCTGCATTTGTTTTAGACATGATCATGTACATGTGAGTAGGTCTCTCCTACAGAACAATTTATAAAGGGGAGCAATCACAAGCGCATGGAAGAAACTGTATTCAGACAGCAATGGTCATCTTCTACAACAAACTTCCCTAGTCCCAACATGGCTCAAGCAAGGAAGCTGTTGTGCTAGAAAGTTGAGATACAAAGAAGAAAACTGTACCATCTCAGCCTCCTTTATATATGGCTAGGAAGACAAGATTAATTCAAATGAACATTCTCTTCCTTTTCTTTCCAGCTTCTGAATTCCCTGGCACTTCACCAATATTTCTCTTCTACATTTACCACACTCTGTTTTGTTTTAGTTATTACTATGTACACATGTTGTGCCACTACTGCTAGACTGAGCCCCAGGAGGGCAACAGCTTGTGACTAGTTCATCCTAATATCCCAGGCAGCATGCCTATGGCTGTGGGTACACAGCAAATCTTTATGGATTTATGAATAAAGCAAATTGCCAGGCAAAAGAATCCATATTAAATGCCACATACAAAGGCTTTTTGATCAAATTGCATATTTGCCATTAAAGAGGCCTTCTCTGCCACAATCTATCTTGCTCCCAGCCCATCGCTTCTCTCACCACACACTTTGCTTCATTTGCAAAGTCCTGATTGTTGCCTTTCTTTAGTTCAAATATTAATTTATTCTCAGTCTAACTCAACATCCTATAAACTCCTTGGGAGAAGGGAATTTGTTTTATCTTGTGCTTTGAAAATTACTTCACTTTTAAACACTGACACATTGAAACACTTCATAAATATTTGTTAAGAAGATAAATTGTGATTGGTAGGAATTTTGGTTAAGTTTAGCTTTAAATAAACGGGATTTAGGATGCTAACTAGCTATACAGATATAGTTAATAAACACTCAAACACTAGATGAAAAGGAGCAGATCTGACACGGTCCCGAAGCTAATACGCTGAGGCACCACTACCTGCTGAGAGACCTGTGGGTTATCAGTAATACCAAGCTGGAGAGTGCTTGAAATCCCAGCGTGCACGTCCAAGGATGAGATTCATTTTATGTTTTCAACAACTTATTCGTGTATAGTGTAACTCAAGCTGTATAAACAAACATTTCTCCAAAGGAGACAATTCAACCTGACATGTGGATAAGGATGCATGGCCTCTAAAGAGTTTGAACTACCCAAGAATATTTAACTCAGGTTTGTCTGAAATCAGAACTTTTGGGAGGTCTGTTGCTACTCAGTAATTGAAGAACCTTGAATTTCTGTGTCTCATTTCTTCTTCCCTGAATGGAGGTAAGGGAGCAGGTAGAGGTGAGGCATATGAATTATAAAATCCTTCCCAATTGCAATTCTTCCAGATTCCATTATTGTCAGTGAGGGAAGTTTGACAATCTGAGAAATGGTGAAGTTCAGGGGAAGAAGCAAGATGATATTTAACTCTGCAAGCACGATTGTTCATCTGTGCCAAATTGTCACGTGACAATTTCTGGTCAATATATTTCAAATGCATTAGTAATGAATAAATAATTTCCACATCTATCTCTATAAAATGAACTAACCATTTATTATGTTAATAGAAAATTACTGAAGTGTTCATGGGAGAGTTTGGGGCTTCATAATTTCCTATATTCTTTGGTCATAACTACTTGCTATTTCATTGTTGAATATCTGGAAGCCTATTTTCAGCGGTATTGCTAAGAAAAGACAGGTAGAATATATGAATGCTAGTTTTATATCAGAGATTTGGGATTATTTTTAATATCATCCATGTAAACAATCTTTGCTGAATATACATATAAAAGGTTTATTTATCTCTTAATAGCACAATTAGGCTAACTAAGCAGATAAAACTAACTTTGAGATTACTTAATGAAACTCCCTAAAAAAGGCACGTTAAAAATTAAGTAGAAAATACTGCAAATAGAAGAGATAATGTTTAAAAGCAAACATTATATCCTACATAATGTAATGAATATAAATTAGTTTTAACTATAGTTTATTGTCTCATTTCCAAAAATATAACCATAAACTCTTCCAGAACGTAAGTTATGGTAACTTGAAACAATTCATCTCATCAATGCAATTGTAAGCCTCCTCATTTCCTTTTTTCAAGTTAAGGACATAAACATAATTTCACAAGATTTCTATATGTCTTCTTTAAGGGAAGCTCATTTTCATGACATCAGTTATTTCCCTCAGAACTCTGTGGAATAAAAGATAATAGAGAATATTAACAAATATGAGCGTCATAATACATCTGCTACTATTGTTAATAAATTATATTATCAGGACATTTAACAATAGCAATGTTTCAGATACATTTTCATTAATGATTATTTTTCCTAATTGGTTGAATCCAAAATAAATTAAAATGTAGGGCTATGCATTGAAATAGAACATAAAACAGGCTAAAATTTCTATGTGTACTATTCTTTCAATAAAATACCAATATATGCAGAGAACAAAGATTCCATGAAACTAGCCAGAAATTGTCCTAGCGCTTCATGAACAACATAAAAACTAGTCTTACTTATCAGTCATTTTAGTAATTATTGAAAGTCAACATTCCTTCTTTCATAGCAACATTATACAGCTAAAGCTAAGAGAAAACATTAGAAATGAGCTATGCCTTAGGGTTATTCGAATGGGGAACATGATTATAATATATCAATTACTACTTTTTAGCTATCACATAACACAATGCCCAACTAAAAACACTTTTAAAAATAGTCATTTCTGTCTTTCTTAATAAGACAGGGTTCGTTTGTTCCACAATTGATTCAGGAGCCTAATGGTTCTTCTACTTTTCTGCTCTGCCTTCATCTGGGGTGTTGGTGATACCCTTACTTAGGGTTTTAACTTGTTAGTAACAACTCTAGGTAAAATAGCTTCATAGAACAACTCCGAAATGAATAAAAAGGAAAGGCCAGTCTTCCCGATGGCAGACTCTCAGCAGAATCCCCCACCATCCTGTTAGCCAAAACTTCTTTACTTGTCCATCTCTAAGCCAACAAATGGGATTGCCATGACTGACATAAACAATGTATTAGTTTTTCTTATGAAAAGGCTGATGGATGTACTTTCTCCACCAAAAAAAAATTACTAGCCAATCCCTGAGAAAACACGGACTTTTTTTAGAAAGAAGAACTGGGAATGACTAAGGAGGAAAAAAAAATCAATATTTGCCACAAAATTAAAAAAAAATTAATTGATGCAATTTTTCACCTGAAAAATTTGAGTAAGTTCTAACTTTTGACCAATTCTGAAAGCAAAGAGTCTGAGAAAATTACTCCCTTCTCCTAGGAATCTGAACCAAGTTTTAGGAAAATTGCCAGTCACTTCTGTGATGTTTGATGAATAAATAAAGAAGTCCTACCATTGCTGATTTGCTTTCTCTGATGAGGACTCTGCACATGGAAGCTGAGGAGGAACTTTTGTTTATTACTAACATGCTGGTTGGTTAGCTTTTCTTAAATAAGTTAGCACCAGGTTGCATTAATGATGAGTGTCTAGAGGCTCTTTAGGGTGCACTGTGGAAAGATGTCAAAGGAGCTCAGAAGAACTTTATCTCCTGTGAAAAGGCAGAACATCAAGAGAACTAATTGGAAAGATGCTGGTGTCATTTGCATAGTCACAACAAGAAGTAAATGCCAGAAATCAATGTGAAAAATGTGTTTTTCTAAGATACTAAAGTAATTAAATAATGTTGCAACTGGTGTTTAGTATATGTACAATTTGGGCCTGTTTAATATGATTAGGGCATTCTATGCTCAGGAGGAAAAGATGATGAAGGACCCATGAAAATTTAAAGATAGCACTATAAACAATGACCAGAGCAGACGAGTATAAAAGCAAGTTCTGATCTAGAAGGAAGGAAAATAGAGGATAAGCATCTGCTAGAAATCTGAATAATAACAATCTAAATCCTTTTGATTTTTTTTCTGGGGGCGGGCAGGGGAAGACTGTTTCTTTTTATTTGTCACTTGTCTACAGAGCTGTATGATTTGGGCAGTACAACTTCAGACTTCCATATATGCACATGCGTTTTCTTTAAGAAGAAAAAGAAAGTAAAGGTGGTAATAGTAGTTCAGGGGGTTTGAATTCTTAGTGTTTAAATTTAGATAGAGTAATAGTAGCTTCAGTGGAGTATATACGTTGATGATTCCATTGCAGCTTGTATAAAACAACCTTGTTCCTCTCTCTCTCTTTCTCTCTCTCTCTCGCTCTCTCGCTCTCTCCTTCTTAATGTCTCTCTGGCTTTTTACTTCAGCCATTGGGATAATAAGGGCCATCCCCAAATAGAGCCTTTATTTAGTAAAATTGCTGTAATAAGAAAATGGAGCACTTTATCATCACCTAAAAGCAAAAGGCATACTGCTGATTAACTAGAAAGCCCCTGTCTAGACAAGGTCTAATTTTGTACAAAGGACTGAACTCTGTGTGCACGCTAGCGTGGCGTAGCCTTACACCTGGGGCCTTCGAATATAGCAAGTTCATCTTGGCTAAAATACCTTTCATGGACTTTAGTTCAGCATGCTGTATTTCAGTGCCTGGGGCCTCATGGCTTAAGCAACTACATGTAAGTAGAAGTTGTTTTCAAACAGGCAAAGATTAATCCAAAAAAAATTGAAGAAACACTCCTGGAATATTATAACAGGCTATATGAATTTTCCTCCCAGATAATAGAACTGCAGCAGATTGGTTAATATTTTTCATTCTATTCCCACTGGCTTTTGTTTTAGGAAACCAGAGGTTTTGCAATATAAGCTAACAGTCAACCACAGAGGAAGCTACATACTTTGGGGAGACCTTAAATGTCCCTGGGTGGTTACTCTAGATAGATTAATAAACATTGAGGTGAAGAAGCAGTTTATTGCAAGGCCCAGGGATAGCAACTTATAGAGTCTCTGAGCATGTCTAAATCAACACTAGGAGAATGATAAGACATAGTTCTTTCATCTACTACGTTCTGAAGAGCATCCACAATATGTTGTCTGTTAATAACTTTGGAGGTAGTTCAACAATCTCTTCATGACACTGTGAGGTCACCCTTAAAGATTTGGTTACTTAAAATTGAGCATTTACCTAAGCACCAGGATCAAGGATGCTCTGGGATTCCTACTGATATGGTAATTTCAGGTTTTGAGGCCTAGTCTTCCAGCCAGGAATGGATCCCTGGCTGCTTTGGCAGCACTGAGGCCCAGCTACTAGACCAACACTGGTTGGTATCTCACAAAGCCACAGCAGGAACTTTGCTGACACTCAGGCAAGCAAGTGAAAAGAGGCAGATTGGTTTAGAGAAGAAAGTTTATTGAGGAGAAAAGGAACAGAAATAAAGTAGGACCCCCCCCCCCAGACCAGTGGAACCAGGCCAGGGAGGGGCCAGAGAGCCAAAGTGGAGTCATGCCTCAGGGAATGTACACCCCCTTTCCCTAATTATCCTAAAGTCCACCAGTCTCTTTGTGCTGGGTTACTTCTCAGTGGTCTCACTCACTGTCCTTATGCCTCTGCCCAGTACTAAGTCTCTGTGTCCCAGCCCTCATCTTCGCAAACTTTTCTTTGTCATCCTTGTTCTTGACTGCCCTGTTGCCCCTAGTCCTGGGGTGTCTGACTAGTTCCCATTGGGTTTTGCTGTCCTTAGCTCTGGATCTTCCCTTAACCACTCTTGTTGCCCTTATTTATCTCTGAAGCTTCTTTAACTCTCCTGAGGTTCCCCACCTATACTGTCCCTGAAGCTAGCTTGCCCTCCTTGTCCTAGGGCTCACTATTGTCCTTAGATGTGGCGTAGCCATGTCTACACACTGGTGCATGTTCTCACAGACATCTTTCCCATCCGCCTACATGGGTAGAAACAATCACCTGACGATGTGCGTGGAGGGCTGTGTCACTAGTAGCTGATATGATGATATCAGATGCCACAGTGTCAACTGACAATTTTGGAACTCTGAAATAAATGCATGATCACACAGCTGAAGACAGAAATATCCCAATTCAAGTGTAGCCGTCTCCTGCCCCGTGAGCGATTTGTCACTGCGGAATCTGGCTTAATTCAGCATTGCAGTGTCGACTCCATATCTGCTGTCACAAAAGCAGTTAAGTTTCTGCTCCACGGCTTCACTTAAATCCTGATAAAACATGTTTTGCTCTACATAAGGGAGAAACCTCCTTGAAAAAGCAATTTCTAAGGAACATTTTGACAAAGTCAATTTTTTAATACATTCTCCTACTAAGAAAAAGTGATACCTTCTTAGTTAGGAAAAGGCACTCTTTTTTGCCCACTCCCAGGGTGGTCCCCAGGAAAAGAGGAGGTTCCAGGTTCCCTGCCCACCCAAGGAAGTGTGGAGCTGAGCAGGGAGAGAAAAGAAACTGAAGAGAGACTGGGGAAGAAAGGAAAAAGGATGGAGAGCCAGAAGGAGACCTGGAGGAGGCGTATGGAGCCGAGAGACATGTGAAGAAGCTGCACTTGCTTTTTGGTCCTGGACTGGTTGAAACAGATGTGGGTGAGAGACCCATGGGGAAGTTAACAATGGCAGCTTTGATTTTGATTTGAATTTTGATCTTTTCCTTCCAGACTTGCTGGGGCTCTTCTAGCCCCTTTTCTATAGGTCCCCACCAGAAAGTGCTTTAGACTTATGACAGGCTTTCAGGCCTCAGTGGCCCTGCTTTGGGCCAACCCTGTTTATTTAGGTATTTATCCATAAAGAGATAAGTAATTTGGGTGCTTGATTTGGAAACTATATTCTTTGTCTTTTTTGTTGTGCACTAAGTGTATTAAGTTCCCTTCCATTAAAGATCTTTCACACTAGAGTATGTTTTGTCTTGATGCAGTGAATGGCAGAACCTATTTATAGCAGGCAGATTTGGGGGTTCTGGGGTGCCCCTCTCTAATAGTGTTACTGCCCAATAACACTATTAATATCTGTTTCTATCTTTCTTCTGAGTCCCTTTTAGGGAAAAGAAGCAAGAATTCTTAGATCTCAGAGGGCATATTCAAGGACCTGAAAAGATAAACCACTCCCAAACTCATAATACCCACCGCTAAATTAAGCAGAAAACAGCTGGAAAACTCATTTTGGAGAGGTCAAGTCACTAGTCCCTGAAGGAATGGCCTGAAGGATCTTTACATCAAGCATATTTGCATTCTACAGCCCCACTAAGTGCATCTGGATTCTAAATTAAGATTAAGTGGTCGATTATAAGTAATATTATAAAAGGTGTTTCCATAAGATTAAGGACTTGTGAGTACATAATCCTTAGAGTATGAGAATTAGGGATTGAAGCTAGCTTTCAAAGCACTTTACCTCTTTAAAACAGTTTACTTCTTTCAAAAGTATCCTTTTCATTACTGAGCTATTTAATCATGCTATTATTGATAGTAGTGATTTTTTAATTTTTGATAGAGAAGTATAAGGTAGACAGTCCATGCAGCAGTCATGGGAAGGATGGAATGTTAAGGGGAAAGGTCATCCTGAATGATTTATACAAATAGGTTAATGGACTCCAACTCCCACTGCAGACCAACAATATCCAAGAACTACAAATCCTATAAGGTCATCACCGAAGACTGGATCACTGGGAACTGAGGGTGGAGTTTAGCATCCAGGCTGGGTATAAAACCAGACATGTGGGCCTTGGGGCCTCTCTAGGTTTGGAGCCAGCTCTCAGCTTGCTGTTGGTTTCCAGCTGGAAGGAACTGGCAGGCCACATTTAGGGATTTGTCTCCCTCTTTTCAACCTGTGTTATTCATTGATTTATTTCCCCTTCTTTTGTAAATAAAACCTTTATTAACCTTTGTTGTGTGTGCCTGTAGTTGGGGCTTATTATAAGTACTTTTCAAGTGTATGGGTGAGGACCCAGTCAGGCAAACCTATTTTATATCAGGGTTGCCCTGTAACAGAAACTCCCAGTGAAGCGTGGTCACCTGAGTTAAGCAGCCTGGGAACCTTAGTAACAGCCTTTTGCTCAATCTCTGGTTTGCAACTTAGTCCCTGATCAACTACCCATGGCCATGAGGCAGAATGGACCTGAGGGGGGTCCCATGACTACTGACCCTTACTCTGTCCTTGGGTGCAACTATACGACTCACCTCTTATATGTAGCCACGTCATATCTGATCATGTCCAGCTGCCAATGGAAACCCACCCAGAACCTTGTAGAAACTGTGCGTATATAATATAAGCCCCTGACTTCCTATAAAGGGGGCTCAGCTTTGGGATACAAATCCCCTGAGTCAGCACCGGTGCATTAAACCTGCTTCTTGATAGCACGTTTCCTTTGTGCCATGTAACACCAGCATCCAGGTGGAACCATGAGGCTGGATCCCTCCTGCAGTCTGCAGAGCCGCAGAACACGTGCTTGAATCTCAGGTTCAGTCAAGTTCATGGGTGAATGTGACCTTCTTAAAAGCCAGTGCTGCAAACCAAAGCTATTCACTCCAGAGTTTAAATTTAATATAAAAAATTGCAAATGACTTACCTGTCACTTTTAGGGAAGAGCTATCTAAATTATATCTGGAGCTCACATGTATTTTCTATAAAGTACCAGATAGTAAATACTGTCATCTTTGTAGAGTATACAGTCTCTGTTGAAACTACCCTACTCTGTTATTGTAGTGTGAAAACAATCATATAAAATACACAAAAAGAAGCAGGTGGGAATTCCAATACAATTTTATTGATAGGCACAAAAGTTTGAATTGCATATCATTTTGATACCATAATTTCAGGTTTTGAGGCCTAGTCTTCCAGCCAGGAATGGATCCCTGGCTGCTTTGGCAGCACTGAGGCCCAGCTACTAGACCAACACTGGTTGGTATCTCACAAAGCCACAGCAGGAACTTTGCTGACACTCAGGCAAGCAAGTGAAAAGAGGCAGATTGGTTTAGAGAAGAAAGTTTATTGAGGAGAAAAGGAACAGAAATAAAGTAGGACCCCCCCCCCCAGACCAGTGGAACCAGGCCAGGGAGGGGCCAGAGAGCCAAAGTGGAGTCATGCCTCAGGGAATGTACACCCCCTTTCCCTAATTATCCTAAAGTCCACCAGTCTCTTTGTGCTGGGTTACTTCTCAGTGGTCTCACTCACTGTCCTTATGCCTCTGCCCAGTACTAAGTCTCTGTGTCCCAGCCCTCATCTTCGCAAACTTTTCTTTGTCATCCTTGTTCTTGACTGCCCTGTTGCCCCTAGTCCTGGGGTGTCTGACTAGTTCCCATTGGGTTTTGCTGTCCTTAGCTCTGGATCTTCCCTTAACCACTCTTGTTGCCCTTATTTATCTCTGAAGCTTCTTTAACTCTCCTGAGGTTCCCCACCTATACTGTCCCTGAAGCTAGCTGATTATCCCTAGCTTGCCCTCCTTGACTAGGACTCAGTTTCATAGGTCATGAGCTTATCTTTTGTTTTCAAACATTTAAAAATAAAATATTAAGTCTTGGAGCAACATGAGACAGATTGAGTTGGTGCTTGGGTTGTAATCTGTGGAATTGGTTTTGTTGATGGGGGTAGGGGGTCTCCCCAGGCAATGGAGAGTCTACATATAGTTGATGCAATGAAACTGGACAGGTCTCTCTCCTCCTGCCCCATCAGGTAAGCATGCCTATCTGTTGCATTTCACAAGTTTGTGTTGCATTCTAAGGAAAAGGAAGGACATTCCTAAGATGCTAATAAGGAAGTTAAAACATATAAGGAAGTTAGACATTAGGTGCTATCAAAGCACGCTGACTATCAGAAAATCTCCATATGCCTGGAAATTTCTACATGCCTGCATCAAAAGACATGCCCAACCCTTGCCCACTTCTCTTTTGTTTTATTACTTTGTATAATAGCTCTGCCTTAGGCCAGAGAGCAGGACAGTGGTCTTTCAGACACCAGTCTGCTGCCCCCCTCAGTTTGTCAATGAATTAAACTGCTTTCTTAAAACTGTTTCCTTTTATAGGCTAAGGGAAACTGAGGCCTGCGTTCTGTATCATAGTGATGAGTAATGCTTTGTCTGCACCTTTGAGCTTCTATAGAATTATGCTTGCCGCTCTTAGTCTTTGTTTTAAGATTTCATCTTGATTTCATAATGATGTTGTTTTTTGGAGTCAGTGGGTTTGGAGGGCAGAGTCCTTGGGTTCACTTTGGGAAAGGTTTCACCAGAGCTGTTCCCCAGGCAAGTTTCTCCATGAGACAGAGACATTAGTTATGTTTAAAAGAGCAGGTCTATTAGGAAAGTGGACAAAAAAAAAAAAAAAAAAAAAAGGATGGTTGNAAAAAAAAAAAAAAAAAAAAAAAAGGATGGTTGCATAGACAAAAGTAGGCAGGAAGAGCTGCCCCTAAAGGGACAGGTTTGCTGAGAGAGGCCTGCATGGTCGCAGGCAGGCGGCCTTGAGCAGAACTGCCTCTGCTGAGGGAGGTCAGTGAAGAGAAGCCCCAGCATGGCACAGGACACAGGCAGGCAGGAGGCTGCTGCCCTGCTGAGGAGAGTGGGGGAAAAGAAGCACCTGCGTAGTCACAGGCGAGCAGGTGAATGGCTGCCCCATGCCAGTGCAGAGACTGCACAGATACAGTCTTCTCTTTGGGAGGAGCTCACTCCTTCCTGGAGTGGTTTGTTTGTTGTTGACCTTGAATAAACTATGTAGAATTTGAAAGGGGACAGATTTCTACAATGGCCCTCAATCTCCATATCTTTACCTTCAGGTTTGTGCTCTGGACACCCACTAGAGCCCCTGATACTGTTACAGGGCAGGGAGAGGAGCACTCAGAACCCCCAAGCCTGCCCTCTCTGAATGGGTTCTGCCATCCGCCACATTAAGACAAACATACAAAACCTTTAATGGAAAGGAACTTTAATACAAC
>JAGFMF010011386.1:1218447-1350894 GCA_019455555.1 Galemys pyrenaicus
CTCTGCAGAAATCTTCTTATCCTCAGCTCCACCCACTTAGGGTGGAACCAGGATTTTGGGAACTTCCCCTTTTCCTGGGACCACCCTGTTACAATACCTGCTTGGGTCTTGTGCAGAGGATCTTTAGTTCCTGTAGTTGGGTTCATGACAATGATAATCCTTCTACCCCCTCCTCCACTTCTTGGTATTGTGTGAACCAGGGTTCTCTTCCAGTTTCTCTTTTCTTATCCTCCATCACATAATACAATCCTCAAAGGGGAAAAAAAATTAAATAGGACAAACCTGGTTATGATTTTAAAAATAGAGATACCGTCACTCGGAAAATACTCTGTCTGTATTTCCTCATGCTAATTCTCTCCCAAAAAAATCTCCTTTTATAAGTCTGAACATGAGGAAGGAAGTATTGCTTCCTGTATGCCAATAGGCAGGTCCTAAATATGAAAAAGAGAGGTTCTTTGCAGATGGGATAACTCAGTAAATGGTCCAAAAGCAGAATCCACATAGTGAATCTCTTCCAACTGTTGCCTTCTCTGCTTGCCATTTGTTCTTCTACATGCTTTAGAGAACCTTATCATGTTTGCAATACACACATGTCACCATATTACAGAGCTCTATCTTAGGAGAAAGAGGACAACTAGTTAAAAAATGCACAGTATCAGCCTAGCTCAGAGAGTCACTTGCAATATCACACTGCATTTTCACTTTCTCAACAAGAAAAATGTAACACGGGATACTAAAACATTCAACAAGAATAATACAGAATACCAGGAAATGTATTGTTTTCTTTTTGCTTGTCAACAATTTGAATCACAGTGAATAATGGTTCTCCTTGTTTAAAAATATTTAGGCCTTAGATCCATACACTGAAATTCATGTTTAATTTTGTCTTTGAACTAAAATATTCACAACTCAATAATTTCATTTTGCAATTTACTATACTTTTATTTATGATGAATGTGAGTCTAAAGTCACCATTTATATAATTTGGACCTAATATTTACTTGGAATATATATTATAAACCCCAAATCATAAAATTTATGATGCAGGTTGCTTCTCATTTTATTTTTGGATCAATATTTTGGTTTACCAATTATGATTTATATGAAAACTTAGTCATAAATCATCACTTGCCTATCTAAACTTTCTGGATAATGTACTTAAAGATTGCAATAATGTGTTTCTTTGTAGCATGGAGTTCATGTAAATGGCATTCATTTGCAGTACAATTTCTCCCCATTTAAAGAAAGGTCATTCTACTTACTAAAGAAACAAATAAATTGAGGGTAGAAAATTAAACAAGTTTATATACTGGGAATATTCTCCATTAAGTAATTCCCCAGGGCATGTTTCTGCTAAGCTTCAGAATTCTTGTCCTTCTGTACCAGTGTTGGGGAGTAGAAGCACCTAAAGGATATTTACTAGTACCCATCTCTTAAAGCATTTTCCCATCTACAGTGAGTGTGCAAGAGTTCTAGTCAATTCAGCCATAGTGCTGAGTGTTTCCTGATTTTCTCCTTGGCAGCTTTTAATGTAATTCTTATATTAGGCATTGTTTCTTTTCACAGATAATTTTTTACTTAAAAAAATAAAAAATGAAAATATCCCTTTTCGGTTGACAAGCATTCAATAAGCCCTTATGTACTTATCCATGAAGAGCTAATATGTTATGCAAATGTAAAGAATGCAGAAAAATACCTTCTTTAGAATAACTTAAATTTGCTTTATTCTTTTTCAAATAAAGACATGCATATGCACAAAGAGAATTCAGTTACCTATTAGGTAGGGTCCTAAAACCCAATGAAGGGAGTGTTTCAAAGAGGACTTTGTGGTGAACTGTGTCAAAAGCTGTGATTGGGTCAAGATGAATACTGTGAATTTAGCAAGATAGAGGACATTCAAAGGCACAGTTTTGATGAAGTGATGGGGAAGAAAGTCTAATTGGAATGTAACAGAGAGTGACTGAAAGAAGATTAACTAGAAATGGCAGTGCATTCAAGGAATGTTACTGTAATGTACAAAGGAGAGCAATGAGGATGTAGCCCAGAAGGAAGTAGAATCAACTGAAATTTTTCTTTTGTGAATTTGGTGATGGGTTGCAAGAGAAATAAACGTGAGTGAGTGTGTGTGTGTGTTATCACCATGAAAACCAACTGAGTACAACAAAGACCTCTAATAGCCAATTACTCTGTACCACTGGTGACTTCGGAATTGACAGTCCTCTTTGACTTGATGCTTTGTGAATCAGAGAACTCCAAATTCTCTTTTATAGATTTTGGGAAGCTAGCTTTCATTTTTCTCTTCCAGTTTTGCCCATAACATAGTCACTATAATGAGAAGAAATGTTACATTTGATGATATTTATATGACATAAACAAACTGACAGGAACCAAATTCCCCAGCCTGGCAGACAGGACAAGTGAGGAAAGGAGATTTTCCAAGGACAGTCCTTTAATAAACACTTAATTTTGTTCCAGACACCAAGCCCCACCCCACCCCCCAGAAAGACCCAATTCCTTTTAGTATTAACTAGAAGAGAATTACTACCCAATAAGAAAGTGTCTTGCTGTTTGGGACTGCTGACTTCTGTCACTTCGTGGCAAGAGTACTCCTGTGGATGGGGACTTTGAGCTCTCTATTCTCTCTAAGCCACAGAGCCTGGGAGAGGCTTCAGCCCCTGCAGGGCTTTCCATACTGTGAAGCAGCCTCAGCTCTATTCATTATGATGAAACTCCTATGAGGGAAGAAGCTTTGCTTTCTATTGAGTGCTTAGAATGTGATTGAACAGTTTCTGGGCAACCCACTGTTTTGAACTCCAAAGTACACTTTTCCCCAAAAGGAATAAAGGAAATCCTTTAATCATAATTCATTTAATCGATAAGAATAAATCCATGAAAGTCCACCTAAAACAACTACTTCTCAAAAAAGATGAGCCAAAAAAAGAATAAAACGCAAACACAAAACAGAAATATGTTAGGTTGTAGTGTCTCTTATTCAACTCCCTGATTCCAGAATTTCAAAATACAGGAGTTCCAACATTTATACATTTTCAAGATTCACCCACTGCCATGTATTTACATTTTCTATTAATTTTCTAGACTCTACTCCAGCATAGTTGTTTTCCTTTTATACTTAAAGGAAAAACAGAAAAGAGTAATAATTCTAATATGCAATTTCATAGCACCATGGCATATATCTGCTTTATATTAAACAATTGTATTTTTAATATTCATGGTGTCCTACTTTGGTTAATGTCTGTGTCTTTCGTTAGATGGTAAACCCATGAGGGCAGGGATCATTTACCTCCTTCGGGCACCAATTTATTCTCAGTATCAAATATAGTGCTTAGTGAATAGTGGGTAGCTAAAGAATATTCAGCAGATGATGACTACTGAATGTGGGAAAAGAGCAAAGCAAGTAAAGATAGGGAGAAGAAGGTATAAGGTGGGTAAGTGAAAAGGAAGGAAAGAAGTAAGGCAGAAAAATAGCTTCCAGTGCATCATTATTGCATGTCTAAGACTGTTAGATCTGTGACCAAAATATGTGCTATTTTACAGGAAAAAAAAAAGTCACACAGTTAGCCTCCCTGGTGGCCTGGGGGTTAAGTATCAGTGCTGTGGCTGCAACAGCCTGAATTCAATCCTAGGCCAGGGAGCTAATCCTTACCTGTCATACCCACTGTGTCCCTTAGCAGTATATTTCAGTAAATCTGCCTTTTCTGCTCTCACCATTTTGTCGCTGATGAACCCTCTCACCTCCCTGTACCTCTGGCCTACACCCCAGATTTTCTATGCTAAATAAATAAAAACTTTTTTAAAAGTCACACAATTAACAAGTAGCAACTAGTCATGTGTTAATCTCTAGTGTATCCACAGCTTTCCTTTCTGTTATACTATGCAAACAGGCATATACTATGTCCAAGAAAAGCTGGAAAGCAGAGGGAAAATATAAATATTTGAAACTGGACAATAATTACAAATTTTCTAGGCATTAAACTCAGAACCAGCTCTTGGTACCCCACACTGATGCCTTCTTTCCCAGACCCAATTGTGCCAGTGCCTCCAGCTTCATGCATTTACATTTCCCAAAACTGCAAAATGTTTTCTTCATTTCCTATCTCTATATTTGGTGGGGCAGGCTCATCCTTGTTTGTTATCTTATAGAACAGACCTTCTGGTTTGACATCTATCTCAAGGTGTTCTCATCACTGGTGATCTTTACAGGCTGTTGTCGTGTGGACGTGGATGAACACTCTGGTGCCTGGGCTTTGTTAAGTCAGGAATAGTCTTCATTACATCAAGAGCAGTCTATGCACAAATAATTATGACTTCAAAATCTTTTCTTCTCTTGGAGAGAGCCAAATTGAACAACAAGTATCTCTTCCTATGTGAGCCATGCCAGAGATAAGCTGTGCTGGTTAATGGGTCAATGTGAATTTTATCCTCCTTATCAGGCATGCTCAGAAGTCACATGACTTATTGGCTCAAGTAAGAAAATCTCTGTATGTATGGTTTTCATATTTAACTGAGACTACCACTAGCCTCCCAAGTATCTGCTGTGCAGTTACACCAAACTCCTTTGTGTTTCTCTACCTATGCTCAAGATTTTCCTCCAGGCTGGAATATAATTTTGTATCCCTAGCATGTCTCAAAATTCTGTTAAGCTTCCAGGTCTAGTTTAAATTTGATCTCTTTCTACTAAATTTCTATACCACTTTTGGTGTCCTCATCACATTTCCCACTTACAGTGAGCTGCACTGAATACTGGATTCCGGCTGCCCAGCAATGTTTTCAGATTCTTCAGGAATTAAGTTCTTGACCTATTATTGAGTACCATGATGCTGAACACACAATGAACAAACAGGAAAAAATGGATCAGTTCAAACCACATAAATCCCAAAGGTTATGTGCCTTATTGGTCCACTTTCATTTTAAGAAACAACCATATACATAAAGACTATTTCACTAAATCATAAAGATGGGAATATTTAACAACGAAAAGTATGCAAAATTTAAAGTTATGTATTATCACTCTATTGAAGAGACAATGAAATGTCATTCTTTATATCAGACATATTTGGTGAGAATTGCCAAGGAAGGAATTGTCACATAACCTGATTGTCTACCATCCTAGTTGTTGTTTTTTAAGAAGAAAAAGAACTAGACTAGATTTCAGTTAGCATGATCTGATAATTCTTAAATATGTGTATACCTTCAAGTGCAACTATAGGATATATTAAGGGAGAGCAAGAAAATGTCAAGTGTATGTAATCTGTGGTGGCCTAAGGGTTAAGTCTCATTGTGATCACATCTATGGACCGAGTTCGATCCCTGGCCAGGAAGCTAATCCACATGGCGCAGCAGACCTCTCCTGTCTCACCTGCTGCTCTCCTCAGCAGCGTATTTCAATAGATCCACTTTTCTGCTCCCCACTTCTGTCTCTCGTGAATCCTTTCACCTCCCACACCTCTGGCTTACACTCCAGACCTTTTACACAAAAATTAACAAAAAAGGAAAATGTAATTGTATTATGAATTTGGTCAATATATTTGATGGTGATGAAGGTGGTAGTGTAGCATTCATACACTGGAAATTAGAAATTTTACCTTGTGCTTCTTGAGTGAACTTTCCCCTTTCTCATCTATGCAGCTAAAGCTCCTGATTCATTTATCCTTAGGAAAGTTTGGAATAATATATAACTAATCAGAATACATATAAAGTATTTCAAATTAGACGCACATGGAGGAGTTTATAGGAAGAAGTTGACTGACCACATTGTCATGAGTCAATTTCAAGAAGAGATGCAAAATGAAATGGCAAAATAATTCAGAGTCAACTGATCCTCATAGAAGGATCCCCATTGACTCAAGTTCCATATCACATCAATCCTTTTATTTAATAATATCAGTGGAAACCGCTTCTTGGAGCATCAGACAAGGCAACCAGCCAGAAAGAGCATTATCCCAAACAACATTTCTATTGAATAAAGCTACCTAATACAAATGGTAATTTATTTTTTAAAAAAATCTGGTTTTATTTCCCTAGACAACTGAATATGATATTATTTTCCCTACAGGCTGCAGATATTTTTTGTTGGTCTTGAAATATACAAGGAAATCATTTCATGATGCCTTTTTTTTCTTCTCATATTAAAGTTGGCCAAGCTACAAAACTGTGTAGGGTGAACCTTATCCTTCAATTGACTTGCTTGATCAGTAAGTAAAATGCTTACAGATTATCAAGTCAATGTAATTACCTAAACATTTGAAAAACCTAGCGTTACATACATTTGCAAATAATGACATTATCTTTTTTTTTTAATATTGAGAATATTCTATTTTATACAGCTTTGAACTGCTGAATCAGTAAATGTGTTATCATTTTTCACATGAAAA
Organism: Galemys pyrenaicus; assembly: GCA_019455555.1. Taxonomy (NCBI): domain Eukaryota; kingdom Metazoa; phylum Chordata; class Mammalia; order Eulipotyphla; family Talpidae; genus Galemys; species Galemys pyrenaicus. The sequence continues at coordinate 1,224,840 of JAGFMF010011386.1, forward strand.
GAGAGTGTATTGAGGGGATCAATCTTCCCTAAGCACTGATAAATGAGTGAGTTTGCTTTCTAATTACAGATATGGTTTATGTGTTTTCTCCTTTCAAATGAGATTACTATGAGGTAAAGCAATCAAAAGATAACTTTTTATACTGCAACCAATGATTTTTGCATTACTTAACTAAGCATCTTTTCAGTGTGGATTTTTAGAATGCCATCCTCTAAAAAGTTAATGTTTTTTTCTGCCGAGATGGGTAAAATAATTCCCTTTTAGTTTTATCTGGGTGTGAGAGGAATTTTTTATTATAATTATTTGTTTTAGAAACTGCAGTAGAGCTCCAGGATATTTAAAAAGAACAGCAAGATACCTCATAGTAAAGAGTCCCTAGTCTGATATGCTAAACAGGTTTTAGCAGCTTTCGCAGAATATAAATTTTTGCCATGCACCCTAATATGTAAGTCATGCATGCAGTGATATACAGATTATCCTTTAGAGAGGTTACATAAAAACGTGAGAGCATGTAAAATGCAAAGGAGTAAGGAAGCAATAGATTTACCCCCGTGGACCAACTGCAAGAGAATGAAAAGTAGTAGCTGAGAGGCTAATGACAGGATAATGGTAAAAACAACAATCAACAAAGCTGTGAAATATAGTTACAGGGAAGTATCCTGCCAATAAACAATAAAACATAGTCAGCAGGGTCTGAGATTGAAGAAATATTTTTAACATCATGTTTCAATGGCTCTCAAAGTTACTGGACATTTTAGAACATAACAAAGAGATTTTACTTATCGTTCATCCAATTGTGGTTGTGGATTTTTAAATATCATCAGATTCATATGTTGGATAAATGTCAAGGGATAATTATTTAGATTACCAAAGCCCTCGCATTTTAGGGAAGCATGTTTGGTTAGAGAAATTGACTTCTAAAATATATTTGGAGCTCCTTTGTTACAGGGCAGCCACTGCAGATTACTCACAGTGTACAGGCTGGAGACAGACTGTGTGGCTTAAGTTTCAGCTCTAACTACTTACAAGTGGTAATATTCTATTGATAGATAATTTACTAAACCTTTCAGTGGCTCATTTTCCAAATTCTTTCATGATTATGTTAATAATAAATCCACTTTCTAAGATTATTATAAGGGTTAAATGAGATAATACAAATAAAACAGGAATAGACAGTGCCTGGCACATATTATGCACATAGTAAATGTTAGTTACCCATGGTTTCCTTGAGTAATGAGCTTGTCCTCACACTATCTCAACTTGAAATAATGGATGAAGTCACTCATCCACTTGTTAAAATCATTTAACAAATATTTAGTGAGTAGTTACTTGAAGCAGGTTGTAGATTAATTAACTAGACTGTAGAGTAAATCCTAATGCCAGACCCATTAAGTAGGGTAGGTTTCTAATCACGTTTACCCTATAAAAGGAATTTGGCATTGCAATCTGACATGTGTTTCTCCCTCATCAGCAAAAAAAAAAAAAATTGTGTTCTTTGAGTTAAAAAGATGAGGAAATAAGAAGATGCTACTGTGATTTTTTTGGTAATGCTTTCCTATATACCTAGGTATTCCTTTTATTAAAAAAAAAAGACTTCAAATTTATAGAATTTTTTACATACTAAAAAAATAAAACTAGTTGTGATGGTGAAACAGGGGCAGAGAGAAGGCTCTGAGCCAAGAGAGATCCCCCCACCCACCCAAAAGGTCAAAGACCACAAACCAGAATCATGGGCTATAGCAATAGCGGCTATAGCCTAACAGAGGACAGTGCCCAATACAGGTCAATGTCTCTGGGTTCTCACCCACGTTCACAATTGCAAGAGACCTCAGGCTACAGGAACAACAAACAGAGGGATACAAAAATGCTTATGTATTCATAAGAGACTGGCTGCTTCATCCAGACAGCAAAGTGATGGTAGTCACTGGTCACCAGGAGTGCTGGGCAGCACAGGCCAGTAGCAATGACCACTATTGCTCCTGCAGAGGCAGTGTCAGAGACACCCAGTGTTAAGAGCTTTTGTGAATTGTTGGGTTATACCAACAATGAACAGCTCTTTGAGACACCAGGCTCAGGGCCTTTGGTGCTTCTTTCAATCAGTGCCAGAGACAGTACTGATGCCCAGTCTCTGCAGAGTCCTTCAGCCGCTCTCTCCTCCACAGAGGGTAGCTGCTGGATGCTTCCCTCCTTTCTTCGGAGGCTGGAACCATCTTCTCCTCTTCAGGGCTCTCTTCCTCTGCAGGGGCTCTTCCTCTGCTTCTCCAGGGCGCTCTCCTTCTGTTCCTCTGGTGCTCTCTCTGTGTGTCTGTCTCCCAGGCCCCCTCCAACCCTGGCTTATATCCACTTTTGAGTTGGCCCACCCAATATTCTGATTGGACCATTTTCAATCCTGCATCTGATTGGTCTATTCCATAATCCAGGAAGTGTACTTTACATAAAAGTGCTCTGCCCCCACTGATTTGTGATGAAAGGTAGAGTCCTGGCAACAAAGCATAAATCAACCCTGGTTGGTCCATTCCATGATCCAGGCAGTATACTGATACGTAAAAGGTATCTGAGGCGCGACTGCCACAGCTAACTTGTGGAGCAGCACACAATTGCTCTTGCCAGCTACAGTCCAGTAACAATGGGAGATGTAAAACTCTAGCAAATGAAAAAAGTGAGATGAAGTCAGAAAGTATTATATCCAAACTATGACTCTATTTGCAAAGGTTGAAGAAACATTAATTCATTTATTCAAAAACATTTTTTGAATCACAGGTGCTAAAGACACAGTGATAAACATCCCACAGCCCAGTTCAAAAGGAATTAATAATAAACCAATAAAACTAATGGTTTATAAGTAAGCTAATAATGACAACACAGGGCTAAAACATTAAACAGAAGTTTGGTATTGGTATCAGGGAGTAAAGACCAGGGACTAAAGAGAGAAAATCCAATTAAAGTCAGGAATGTTTCCAAGCAAAATGAGACTTGAAACTAATCTTAGTGGAAAAATAAATTTTCCCAGGCAAAAAGAGTTTAGAGAAAATGATAGCGCAACCACCCCAAAGAAAGAATATTGTTGAAGGAGAAGGAGGAGGTAACAGCTTGACATCTGAGGTACACAAGTTCACTCTTAGATTTGTGGATTTTTTTAATGATCACAAAAATACAACTCTCAATTTTGGGAAATAGAACGTACAGTGACTCATGAGTCATCAGAAAATCAGTGGTATGTGAAGTGAGAGGGAACGAAACTCAAAATAGAACCCTAAGAAAAACAGCTTTCCATACATGGTAGAAGAAAAAACCCAAGTGAATGACAGTGGATGGTGGCTACAAAGTTGGAAGAACCAGAACAAGAACTCTCATGGAAGCTGATGGTGAGGAGACCTTCAGGGATCATGTTGAAGACAGATAAGTAAAAAAGGTTAGTCAAGAAAATTAGGTCAGAAAGCCTCAGGAAATAAAACATTTAGACTACTCTTTCATGAAGCTTATCTCTAAGGGTGAAGAGATTAATAAGGAAGTAAAGTAGAAGAACACTGATAAAAAGAGGTTTTTACAGTTTTTTTTAATTGATCACATATATTTACTGCTATTTATGAGCTATTAGAAACAGAAATGCTTCATGAGAGTAACTGTACTTTAGAAAAGAACACTTCTTAAAAAAATTCTTTTAAACCCTTGCAAAGTTATCTGTATTCATACGAGCACTATGCCTGATAGAAGCTGTGTGAGACATACGTCAAGCTGAATGACAACCTGCACACTTTACAAAACCACATTTTCATCTGTGACCATCATGTGAAACTGATGTAATAAGCTATCCCTTAATTATTTCTTAATTTGAAGTCAATATTCATTTAGATAGGATCTTAAAACCAAGACATAAATCATAACTAAGCCCCTCTCCAGATGCAAACTTTCAAACACTTAAAAAATAGAAAATTTGACTTTCTTGAAGTTAAGACAACAATTTTAATCCGTTCGGAAAGGTATTTAATGAAGCAAACAAATGTTTAAATCAACTTTTCAGTTCTATAGATGTAGCATAAAACTGTACTATGATGAAGATTAATATGCTCAATAAATATTTATTAAATATAAAAGTACATTGCAGTTATAAGAGGAAGACAATAATTAATAAATATATTGTTTAAAAAAAGCTTCTGTAAATTCCATTACTATGTCATTCAAGATTAGTTTTGAGATGTGAATTAAATAAAATGCAAGTATATTTGATCCTTACATAAAGGAAGAATAAAGGTAGGAAATACAAGGGCGCTATGGGGACTCCACAAAGTCTCAATGCACTCAAGCTCCTTCAGACTTCTCGATTGTCCTCCTAGTCAAAAAGGCTGCTGGCATTCTAGCATCTACACTTATGTTTGAGGCAGTAGATGGTAGAAAGTGGGTGGGGGGAAATGTTAAAGAAAAAAAAGATGCATTTTTATTTATTTGTGCATACAAGAACTGGGGTACAGGCCAGAGTTGTGGTAGGGAGGGGTGAGAAGATTCACCAGAGACAGAGTGGGGAGCAGAACAGATCTACTGAAATACACTGCTGAGGGGAGCAGTGTGCAAGACAGGAGAGGTCTGCTGCACTGTGTGGGTCCGCTCCCTGGTGGGGCTCAAATTCATGCCACTCCAAATCATGCAGCAGTGGCTGTCAATAGCTTGATAATGCAAAACTTAACCCCTACACCACCAGGTAGGCCCAGGGAAATACTCTCTTTTAAATAAAGTACCTAAAAATTCTTTCGAACAATCTGGCATATATTTCACTAGTGAGATGTTAGTCGTCTCTTCATATCTAACTGAATATACCTAATCCAATGGTTGTAATGCTAGCTAAACATCAAGATAGTTGTCCTATGACTAGCAAAAATACATACTAGTCATTTCTACTACATGGGTTTTTTCACACTGAAGATTTAAAATTGCTAAAGCTCCCTTCCTGCTCAGTGGAAACTCGGTTCAGAAGTAAAGCACGGGTGAATTTAGTATAACTATGCAGCCAGCCAGCTGACCGTACTCTTATATGGAATGTTCATCTTCCTAAGTCAGTTGCCGGGGAACTTAGATTAATTCACCTTGTGGTATTTATCTTAGCTCTATTTACACAATTCTAATATATCCATGATAAGGAACCTTAGCCTCAAATGTGGACTATGTCATCTAGATAGTCTCACTAGGCCAGTCATTGGGGGATGGGTCAGGAGGCGATTGAGAAACTTCAGTGACTGCTCTCAAAGAGAGAAAACATCTGAATATGAATCAAATTTTCACAAATTCAATTTTTTATTGCCATATAAGCTGCATACAACCATCACTGCAACCAAATGCTTATTAAATTAACAACAAAATCATATTCACCTCACTCTTCACCAGCAACTTCCTCCAGGACTTTTCCAAGGTCAGGGCTCTACCATTCTGACTACTCCATGCAGGAGTCAGCATTTAGCCATCGCCCTCCATATGGTGACATTCAGGACCTTGGCAAATTGCCTTGCAAAGGTTGTGAACCTTAATGGAGAATAATTATCAAATATTGAACTGATTTTTTTTTCACCCTTCGCAGTTAAAATATTTGGGAGCAATTCGGCTATGCTGACAATTTCTCCTTTTAGGTAACTACCAATGGAAAATGACAGGAGCCTACTCATCTGTTACATCCATCAGACAGTGATCCCACAGTACTAGAATCTATATTGAGGCCCTAAGTCCAGGAAAGAAAATGCATCCCCCAGAGTGAGAAACTGGAAATTCACTAGAGCTGTGTGGTACTTGTAAGAGGAAAAGTGCTGATACATAGCAGGTGGCACTGGCCACACAGTGGTGTCAGCAATGTCACATCAGCAGGTCAGATCAAACCTCCACGGTAATTGACAAGGGCTCTTACATGGCTGGCCTAAAGCCAGATGCAAACCAAACCCCATCTTGTAGCTACAGAAAGCCACTTTATTGCACTACAAGCCTAGCATAATAGTATGTCTCAGGAAACATTTGGCAAAATGTTGTGCTCATCTTAGGAAGTCACCCACATCTCTGATGGTTTCCCTGGCATCTTTGTATAACCAATGTTAAAAATAGCCAGACCTAACCCATATTGAACTTTTACTGTATGCCAAGCACTGTGCTGAATTTATAGTCATCTCTTTTCACATAATAATCACTATTGCCCAAATACTATCTAGTCTTGCCTACTTTCCTTCTAATAGAATCCTGAGCAAAAAAATTCTCAATAAAGAATATTACCTTTCATAACCTCTATCTGTTTATTCAAAAGGAAGAAAAATCAATATCAGTGTAATCAACCATAACATAGCCAAGTAGCAATTTTTAGAAAGAGACATTTCTAAAATATCAGAATTTTATAATAAATTCTGGTTTATTTTTTGGATGATGAATTATTCAGGTTGGTAGAATTCCCAAGATATTTTTTTCCCTTAGGGACTTAAGTAAATCTAAATTCTTAAACTTCAGTTTAAAATACAGAAATGACTCTTAAATCTTAAAGCCCTAGTTAGGTGAGTTATTTTCTTACATATATCTTCAAACACTATTCTGGCTTAATGAAAAAATTCACATTTCCTGAGTATGTACCAAGCTTTCTGTCCAAGGAATATTTAAAAGCTATCGATAAATCAGATCATTGATTTCAATGACAAAATATAAATATTTCACAGATATTAAGAAAATAAACCCAGAATAGCAAGGGCATAATATAAGCCATGTCTAAATGTCATGACTTATATTTACATGTCACACTTTAACAAATTTAGTTAAATATTTACTATTGGTGGTCAACAGACCTGGATTAAATACATTTTTGACCTTTAACATTTGTGTGGCGTTGTTAAGTTACTTAATTTATCTAAGTTCAATTATCCATATGATTATCATACATCTTTGTGTATAGTTTCGAAATAATATACATAAACAGAGCAGGCACTTGACAAATGGTGGCAAGTATTATTGTCATTGTTGTAAAGTCTTTTAAATAAACTAAGTCATATAAAGGACAAATCTTTTAAAATGAATGAACATGTGGAATAAAATATAAACCCTTTTTAAGAAATAAGTAGATCATTCCTTTAATATTGCCTATTAATGTACCAAAGATAGATTTTTTAATTCAAGCGGAAACTTATTAGACTACATCATCTAAACTATCAGAACAGGTAAAATTTCATGGAAAGATGTCAGGACCAGGATCTTGGATCAGTTTAGAATTTTTCCTGGAATCTTGAACAATATTACTTTTAAGAGTTCAATGATTTTAATATAAAAATGAGAGACTCACTTAAATGATCTTTCAGCCGTCTAGCATCCAACGGTCATGAGCTCACTGTCATATAGAAAAGTTCATCAACTAAAATTCATTCTTTTGCCTCTTGACTTTGGCAGGCAACATGGTCTAACAGAAAGAAAACATAATGTGAAGTCAGACAAAGCTGAGTACTAATCCACTTTTGCTTCTACAAGTTACACACCCTTCTCTGAGGTTGTCCATTTTCTCATTTTTTAACAAGTTGGCTGTAGATGCCTGCTGGGGATATGATAAAGGTTAGAGATGGTGCAGGCATTCAATAATTTAGCTGTTATTCGATTAAACATAGCTATCATTTTCCAGAGTCCTCCAGTAAAATACAAATTTATTGAGACAAATGATTGTTCAGGACATTTTTTGGTTACCAGGAACAGACAACTACTCAGATCCAATAAATGAGAAATGTGAAGCAGTGGTGTTATAAGATAACAGATAGCTCCATGGACCTCAAGCTGAGGATCTGAAACTGGGAATTAAAAAACGAATAAAGCGTGCTTCCTCATGTGCTCTCTCTTTCTGTATCCTCCTTATATATCCTTTGTTAGAGTATGTGCTCCATTTTTCTCTCTTTTCTCATTATACCTCTAACACACAAAGCTACCTGGAACCCTCTTCTATCAATCTTATCCCCATGAAGATGAAGGACCCCCTATTTACTTTTCTCTATTTCACTTTAGTCTATGGGGCGCCAGTATAACAAGAGGGTGGAGTCGTAAAGTTCTCTGTGTGTTTCAGAGAGTTTGATTGTAGGAAGACTTTCAATGGGCACACAGCAGAGGCTAGTAAGTCAGCATTTAACTAGTGTGACATAAAATGATTGCTATTATCCTAACATCAATTTTCTGATGATAAGCTGTATAGAGATGGAGTAAGGACACAGCTACTATGAGCCCTTATGCTTGTGTAGTTTTGAGGATCCTCTTTAAAGCAAAAACATAAGTTATACATGCAAAATTTCATAGAAAATACTTACAATTAAAAAAGGAAGCCCAAAAATTTTACATATAAAAAACATAAAATGCAGAAAATATTTTAATTTCCTTCCTTCTTCCCTCCCTTCCTCCCTACCTCCTTCCCTCCCTTCCTTCCTTCCTTTTTTCCTTCCCTCCTTCCCTCCTTCCCTCCTTCCCTCCTTCCCTCCTTCCCTCCTTCCTTCCTTCCCTCCTGTGTTTGCTTTCTTTTCTAGGTGTAGTCCCCATAGTTTCCACCACCAATTCACCCATGCACCATCACTATAGTCTCTTGTGCTCTTCCCATCCAGGCTTTGATCCCAGTCCCACCCTCTTCTCTGCACTTTGCATAATATTTATAATAATTTCTTTAGAGAGGATATCAACATAATTCAGTAATTTCTATAGCATAGTTTGGTTTGTTTAATTGATGGTTGAGATATATAAATCATCTGTTTTGTTTTTACTAGTATTACAGATTTTTCCCCAAAAAGATAGAAATTCTATAATTCTACTTTAAAATTCAATTAAAAGTATATGACACAAATACCCCACATTATCAATTCCATCCCTGACAGGTAGTCATTTATTCAAACTGAAGCCTTTGCTTACCAATTTACACTTCTGATGATTGGAAGAACTTTCCTCAGAATAGCTTCTGGGTAAACTGAGAGAAACCTATTTCCAGTGCCAGATGATTTAGGACACCTTTCTATAGTGATACAGATTCTAGCCTCTCATCTTTGGGCCAGGTACAGGGAAACTGGCCCAGAGGGTAGTAGGTGTATTTCTAGAAACAGTTCCCATACCAGGATGACTATAACCCTTCCTATTATCCTTGGAAGTGACTGTGAATCACATATGTAGCCTTCTAAACTCAAGTTAAGTGTATACCCAACTTAACATGTTAGGCAGATCCCAAAATGCTGCAATATTCATGGACCATAGGGGAAATAAGAAAATTTGAAATGGAAGGTGTTGGCATCAATAACATATAGCAGTTACAATCTTACTCTGGAGAAAAAAAAAAATGTATATATACTGTAATCACATTGACAGAGCTCCTCTCAAGACCCTGAAGGTTATGCTTTATTAACATCACCATAAATCTGCCTCTGGCTGGACAAGGTTCGTGACAGGTCAGAAATTCAGTATGCTGCTGAGGCAGAACAAGCTGGGCTGATGCAGAGAGACACTGTTTACCTGAGGCTCAGCTTGCGGGCTCTGGATGCTCAAAGAACAAAGGCTGAAAGAGCTACTACCAATGAGGCAAGGAAAGTGACAGCAAAGACAAACTTAGGACAATATTTTGCCAGTCTTTCCCACATGTCACTGCTTCAGCAAAATACTAGCTAAGTTGACTTTAAGACCTGAAGTTCCATCAAGCAAGATGAAACAAGAAGCTGGTTTCAGAAAACAGAGGAACATAGGAGACAACAGCCCCATGATTGACGGAAAGGAAGAGACAAATGTGACCATTCAAAGAGAAGAAAAACACTTACTTACTTTTTATTTCATAATAGTGGTTAAAATCATTGACAAGTAAAAGGAAACTAAACACAGGAAGGAATGACCTTTGCTACGTTCTTTAATTGAAATGGCTTTGTGGCCAAGGGGAAGCGTGCGATCCCAAAACAATGAAACTAAACTGAGTCAGATGACATATAGATTTGGATGCTGAATTCTATCTAGCCTCCCAGATGAAGTCATTAGAAACTGTTACACGTGTTATGGGAAAAGAGAGAATTAACAGAATGGATTAACAGAATAATATAGAAAGACCAGCTAAATTATCATTAAATGAGTAATTATGTAGATAATGAACTTTTTAGAAAATATATTTACATACACATTGCCTAATCTGAAAGAATGGTGCGTGACTACAAATCACTTTATAGACTGACTAATATCAATCTTCCAGTAAGTTAGGAACCATGTATTTTCTATTGCCAAGACTCTGCTAATGTTTTTCGCATGTATCATATAATCTTCATAGAAGACTTGTGAAATAAGTATTTTCATTTCTTCCCTTTCCCAACCGGTTTTCTCCAATTCATCTTCTAATGTAATACTTTGTCACCAATAAATAAATTAGGTGTCTAATTTATGTTTCTTTTTCAAACATAGCTCAATCTTTATTCATTGCAATAATCTGTAATTATGCCTTAATTTTTGGTTTATCTGCTTAACTTCTGTCTTCCTTTCTTCCTTGTAGAGAGTCTATTGTGTTCTTCACAGTTTCTATTGAATTTCTACCCTGTAAACTCAATAAATGTAGGTTGATTAAAAAACCAAACTGAAGTTTAGAAAAGTTAAGAAAGGCTGTGGCCAAGGAGTAGAGCATGATTCAAACCAAGCTTTTGGTGCCTTGAAAGCCTTAACCACTGTGCTATCCTGTTCATCCAGCCAGGCTAGCTAATTGTCAGGACCCATGCAAAATATAAATACAAGCCCCTGTTCAAAAAGGGGAGAAGTACCATTAAAGGAGTTAAAATACACAGCTTTATCCTTTCTTTCACAGTTTCTTTTCACTTGTCATAGTTTCAATTTGCAACTTAATGTGGTTCTAAGTAAAAAAAAAAACTTAAAACATCAAATTATTACCTTGAGATATACTATTCATCTGTATATTGCACAATACCAGTTTTAATTGCAAATACAAATATTCACCATGTATGCAGAATCACTGAAATTACACAATTCATATTTCATAACTGCAACATGAATATGTATTTTGGTCTTAAAAAAACAACTGTGGAAACTGCACAAAACGAACTCAATTGTTTTTATGTCCCTTTAGCTTATGCACATATTACACCCACATTGTCTACCCTTCAGCTTGCAAAGGAAGAAGGAGCTAAAAGAAAAAGGAACTATGGGTTGCCCTCCTTCCCTTTCCTTCTAGGTCACCATTTTCAGCATAAGTGGTCAGCAAATAGAACAGGAGGAGGAATGGATGTGGTGGAGGTTCTCGCTGTTCATGTTTCCTAGAATGTCATTCCTTCTTCCTGTGCTCAAAGCAAATCTGGTTCAGGAAGAAAGTGTGTCTTCAGGGCTGTCAGCACCCCCACTCACCCAGGCGTCGATGTAACACGTGTAGCTTGTACTTGCTTGGAATCTTGCTGAACTCCCACGTATCGTGGGTCCACCAGAATTCTGTGTTCGTGGGACACGATGAGGGCTCTATGCAAATGAGCAGCTCAGAACAGCTGACGTTCATGCTGTGTGCATCGCCTCAGCTTGGGCACACGCTATGTTGTCCCACAGGATTTCACTTACAAAACCCAAAATCAGAGAGAATGATCAAGAATTTTAAGATGGCCAAAAGCAGAGCATTGAACCAAGCAGAGGATCTTGGTGAGCACTTGACCATGGGTGACTGCACAGGTCACAGACTCACAGACCTGGCTCTGTGCTATTTTAATCTACTACATGCTGCTGCTTTGTAGCTGATGGTGCTGCTATATCCAACTCCAAATTCACAATGATGAATCTGATTATAGTGAGTAAAGATAACCTCTTTTCAGTATGGTAGCGTTCTTACCTGGTGTTATTCATATGACAAAAGGATATAGAGAGAAACCTAATCAAAGGTTCAAGTGAGAAATGCTTATTGTGGATCACACAATAGGATGGTGGTGGTGGGAGTGGGAGGACGGTGCAACTGAGCCTCACTCTTAGTTCCAGAGCAGCAGAGGTCCTGCTTTTATGCAGCTGAGCACCCTGGCAGGATATCAGGGGAAGCAGCGTATTGACTGACTAGGGTTTTGTGGCTCCAGAGCCAACAAGGACCAGGTTAACTCAATACAGGAAGGTAAAATAACACAGACCCAGTTCCAGAGGCCCTGTAACAAGTACGCTGTCAGAACAAGGAAGGATGACAAATAATTCCCAAGTTGCTTTTCAAACTTCTGTTGCAACTTGTAAAAGAGGGGGATACATATGTTTGCACACCAGGAATAAGGAATTATTTTTATTTGCAGACATTTATAATTGCTTCGCCATTGACTAAGCTATTAAATATTCAAATCTGAGCAGGGAGCAAGTAATTTAGTGCAGTAATATTTTCTCCTCCACTTCACTGTTAAACTTGAATAAAAGTTAAATAATACCATAATGCAATAGCAAATATTATAGCCAGGAGGACACTGTACCCTTCAGACTCTTTGAAAGAGACACAACTATAAACAGGGTCAACAATCTTCTTGGCCTGGGCTGATTTTGCAGCTTTCCCCCAGTTTCTCCTGACATTATTCCTGCTTCTGAGAGCATTTGCTCTAGTAACCAAACCAAAGACTAGTTTTTCTTTCTCTCTTTTTTTTTTAAATTGCATTTTTTGTATTGATGTAACATGGGTTACAAAACTATACAGGATTGAGAGGTACAGGATCACACCTCTCTAGATGGATGCCACCACGCTATACCCACCACTAAGGCTCCATCATCCTCTTCCATAGTCCATTGGCTCTACCCACACTCTCCCCTCTGGGGCCTCCATTCTGCATCAGATTTCTAGAGTTTTCTTTTCTTTCATTTTTTTTTTAAGATTTATTTATTTGTGTATACAAGAACTGGGGTACAGGCCAGAGGTCCAGGTGGTGAGAGCATCACCAGAGTCAGAGTGGGGAACAGAACAGGCAGATCGACCGAAATAAATTGCTGAGAGGAGCAGAAGGCAAGGCAGGAAAGTTCTGCTGCACCATGTGGGTCACCTACCCTGGCAGGGGCAGGGATCAAACTCAGGCTGTAATTTGCTTCATAGTGTGTTGCTTAACCCATTGCGCCACCAGGGAGGCCCCAGATTTCTAATGCTTTCTTTGACTTAGTTTTGACTGTTCCTTTGTTTTGTTTCTCTGTATCCCATGTATGAGTAAGACCATCTCATATTTGTCTTTTTCCACCTGATTTAATTCAATTATCATACCTGTTTACCATCACAATTTGGGACTCCTTTATTTCCAGACTGGTCCTTAGACTGCATCAAAAAAATTAACAAACTGAATTTGTCAACCAGTTTGATGATAAGAAGATTTATTCTCATAAAAGTCAAGGAACTCACACAGCTAGTAAATGGCATCATAGGATTTGGACCCCAGGCTGGCAGAGCTTTCACTCTTGCCCAGTTCATTTTCAACGAGTTCACTAAAGCCTGTAATACCATGACGGTAACCGTAATTCTGTGTGCTCTTACCAAAGGAGACCTGTTGCCCCCCTTTCATCACTCTGTCTTAAGTTTATTTAAATTAGTCACTTGGCTCTGTTATGTTCTTATGTGCTGTCAGTTCACATTTCTGTCTGTCTACACTGATTCTCACATATTTCCCACTTTTCTGCCACTGTCATCAGATAAAAATATGCAGTATATTTCCATAAGTTACACTATTCTTAGTACTAAAGTTTTCTAAGTCATTCATATCTATGATGCAAAAAGAGGAAATGAAGATTATATACCTCTTTTATATACACTCATTCATGTCAGATGTAATACACAAGTGAATTAATAAAATGACAACTTGGCGTCATGTCATGTGCTCTCATCAGAGATACTGATTTTAGCGTTTGGTAAAGTTTCAGAAATACTTGTTTCATCCTTACAGTGACCATCTAAGTTTAGATTTAGGTCTAAGTTCACATTCCACATGCTGCATAACATTTATTATTTATTCAGTAAAATTGAAGGTTATTATGTGCAAAGCAATGAATTTAATATAGATTTAATGACTTGCATTCACTTTATCAAGAAGCCTAAAACAGATCAATGTCTGATAACTATGAAAGGGTTCTTTTCCCAACTTAATTTTAGAAATATCAAAAGCTGACACTGAAAGAAACCATGTTCTCTTATGAAAACAACACAACTTGATAAGCTGTAGAGAGGGTCATGCCAGGGAAGGCAACCCAATTGGGCTGCCTAAGCCAGATCACAGACAGAAATAGCCTTTCCTGTCACAGAGGATTTGACACAAATTCTTTGTATTTCTTTTGGAATAACTAAAAGTGGTTTTCATGTTTTATACAAGTTCTGTTTAGGTTTAGTTCAGAGAATATTCTGATTCTCTTCCTTGAAGCTTTGCTTTTCTGAGCAAAAGCAGTTCATAATAGATTTCAAAGCATGAGTTTTTTGTTTTGGTTTGGTTTTTCTTGGTTCATTTTAATATAAGGTCTCCTCAAAGTCCATATTTATAATTGGGGTTATACCAATTATATAATCCTAATTATATATATATAATATGTTTATATATTTATATTATAAGTATATAATTGGTATTTTTTTACATTTTTACCATCTGCTCTATGTGTTAAATATATATCATGTGTAATAATATATACTATACAATAATTATATATTTTAGTATATAATTAGATATTAATATATATAAACATAGAATTACATAATTATATTATTTATAGTATTATAATTATATAATGAGGATTAAGTATCAGGTAATAATCAGACAGTTCAATAAATGAGCAAACTAAAATATGCCAACCAAAGTGGACAGCAAAGAGCTTGTTGTGTACCAAAAACTCTAAATGATATTACGGAAAACTGAGAAGACTGCATATGCTCAGTCCAGTAGCTGATGTCTCAGGTGCTTCCCCCACTTTAAAAGATTGAAAGTTGATTTGATCAGGCTCACCTCATGCTTCTCCCTCTCTCGTCTGTCAACATAGCTTGAGATAAGACAGCTATTTCTTTTTGGTATGGTAGGTCTAAGTTGTACTTTTATCTGCAGAGACTTAAAAATAATCTCAACATCTTTGAAATACTTGCAGAAGCTGCCAAGGTGATGTCTTGGAAAAAAACAGCACTCATTTGAGTATTAAGCAGTGATTCTTTGTTAAACATATGAATATTATAAACCTAATGTTACACCAGCCATATGTCCTGATGGTAATGGACTCAACTTCTTTTCTCATTCATCTTAGTGAGGAAGCTAGCTTACATTTTTTAACATCTGCTCTAGACTGTGCACTTTGGTACTTTTATATAACCATATTTATTTGCCCCCAATTTTTTAAAATAATTTTCTCTCTGGGCTCTATTCTGTGCCAGAATTTATGGTAATCCTAATGTTACTTAATGCTTTGGGTTTGTTTTATGATTGGCAGCTGAAGATTAAAATCATTCCACATAATGTTTTGGATTCCTGCCAGATATCCCTCCTAAAAATCCTTAACTTAGCCTTTTGTAGCAGAAATGTGTGTGGTATATATTGCATTTATATTGATTCTAGTAGTTCCTGGGAGGAGAAAGTATGTTCTCAATTTAAATTTAAGAAAAAAGCAGCGAGTGTTCTATCTCTAAATTGATATTTTCTTCTC
This sequence comes from Galemys pyrenaicus, assembly GCA_019455555.1. Classification (NCBI taxonomy): domain Eukaryota; kingdom Metazoa; phylum Chordata; class Mammalia; order Eulipotyphla; family Talpidae; genus Galemys; species Galemys pyrenaicus. The sequence goes on from JAGFMF010011386.1 coordinate 1,240,434, forward strand.
TTTTTTCCAAGCAATGTCAACTTTATTTCTTATTATTATAGGATAGTATGTATAGAGAATCTCTGCAAGGAAATGTACCAGATCAGTAACAATGGCTATTTAAGCATGGTTAAATCGTAAGAGATTTGGTTTTGGTTTAGTTTGTCTTTTATAGCTCAGCAGTCATTGGCCTTTTTTTCTACTTACCTTTGTTGATACATTTTGAAATATGGGTGTGTATTTGCTAGACTTAAAGGAGCTATTTAGTTTTTTAAAACTTCTGTTTTATGATTTTCCTTTGAATCTTATATTTCTTAAATGCCTTTGTTTTAACTTAGCTATTGGGTTTAAGAACAAAAAAAATGAATAAAAGGATATTAGATCAGGAGAACAAACAAAAGTCCATAATTTAAAGTACAAAACGTTTCCACTTAAGATAATTAATTTGATTTTAAAATTGGTGAAAACTTAAATTGTAATCTTAACATGGAAATTCAAAAGTCAACTATGGGCCCTGAAGTTCCCAAGTAAGTTTATGATCTGAGTTTGCTTCTAGAAAGATTTATTTCATCTGCAAGCTCTAGAATGTGTGGGTTCAGATCTTGGCTCTGCCCCTGTTAAGCTTGCACCTCTATGTGCACAAGGTTACACGTTGTCACGCAAGTGAGGCCCTGGAAGAACATGATGCCAGGCACTCTGAGTCCTCCTTGCCTCTTCCACAATCATCCCTGCAGACTCTTAATCCTTCTCAGCCTCTTTGCCTTAACTGTGAAAGAGGGGTAATAATATTCCCCACCTGGTGGTAGCTCTATGAATTTATAACTAATGTATTTTTCCATATAAGGAATATAGTGTTCAACAGATGCTATTTATTGTTCAGCCAAGGTTGACTTCAAATCTCTAGTTTCATGGAGACTTAGCCCTTTAACAACAGCTATTTGGGAGCCTGAGGGCCTCCATGTACCAGCTATGTCCAACTAAAGAATCCACCTGAATAGTCATTTGAAATAATTATGTCCATCATAAGCAAGAAAGCAGAACGAACTAACATGGTCATCACCACATTTTGGAACTAAACAGTCTCGAGGGGTGAGATTATTTACAAAATGTCGCAAAGCCCATAGGAGACAGAGTGTTCTGATTTCCTATTTTGCTCATTTTAAAAATGAAATAACTCAAAGTCATGTTGCCATCAACTGGGAAACAGTAACTAGGGGCATTATATGCTCATGTGTGATAGCTCATAACAGTAGTTTTGGTTTTTTTTTAAGTTTTTTAGCAAAATCCATGCAGTTTATAAATCTGGGCAAATGTGTCATCAGAGACAGACATGGAGAGTGACAAGCACCTCTACCTAGACCTCCTTCAGAGGATCCTGTCATCTCTTGCTAATCTGAAGTTTAGTTGAATCAAATTCAGATCCTATTGTCATCGGAGGTGTTGCTGTACTGTTACTGATAGTGCGAACTGCCCGGTCTAAAATGCAAGGGTTACAACTTCAGAAAGTCTAGATTGTGGTGATATGCTGTCCTTTGGTTTGGTTCAGTTTTTCTGCAATATGAGAAGCAAATTCAGATCTAGCAAATATAAGCAAGCTCTATAATAACACTGGCTGGATAGCAAGCATTTTCTTCTTTACAATAATTCTGCAGGAAAACTATATACTTAAAAAAAAGAATTTTGCTCATATGGGGTAGGGGTAATATGTGCCTTACCCTGCTCTCTTGAGTGTGTCAATTATTATTGAATTTTGAATAACAATGGACCTCCAAGAAAATCAGACACGTAGTATATTCTGAATTCTTCTCAGTTTCTCTTAAAAAAGATCATTTTTTTTCTTTCTTTCTCCAAAAACAGTCATTTCCTTCCTATAGGCATCCATTGAGAATAGCATTTATGTTACACTCAATCATTGAGAATTTTAATTTACCGTCTCATGTTGATCAGATAAAGCTGCCTTTAGATGATAAGAAAGTTCTGACAAAGAAAACAAATTGCTGTTTTTATCTGATTATGTAAGTAAAAACATGTGTTAGTTTATAGAACACAATGCAGTTGACATACAAAGTGTTCAGCTATAATTCATAGAATTGTTTGTACTACAATATAAGCCAACACTGTGCTTTTGAATATCTCACCATAGAAACAAGCTAATCATTGATGTAGCTTACCAGTTATTATTTCTAATCTTTGAACTCTTGGTTCCAGATTGTATGTTAATTTGGAAGCATAAGAATTTAGCAATATTCAGAAGCATTTTTTCTTCTTTTGTATCACTGTGTTTGTTCACATTTAATGTTTGTGGCATTTATCTTTCTGTGGGGGGAGGTATACTATGACCTAATAGGACATAAAAATGGACAATCTATTCCCATAGCCATTACTAGACACTGGGAATTGAGAAACCCTTCTCCTCTTGTTTTGATTGTATATAATGCGCCCATTTTTAATTAGTGAGCAGAATGCCATGTATGTATCCCTTTTGGAGAATTAAGCATAAAACATCACAAAAACTTTGAATGTCAATGCCTATTGGGGTACCAGAAATCACTGCACGTAGAACTCAGAATACAGACCAAATATACAAATGTGCCTTCCATTCATTCCTTTAACTTTCCATGCCATTCACCTTCTGCAACATCATTGCCATTACTGTTCAAACTGATTAAAGAGGACCTCCCTAGTGGCACAAGGGGTTAAGCACCACACTATGAAGCATCCGCAGCCACTGCAGCACAAGTTCGATCCCTGGCCAGAGAACTGACCCACATGGTGCAGCAGACCTCTCCTTCCTTCACCGCTGCTCCCCTCAGCAGTGTATTTCAGTAGATCTGCCTGTTCTGCTCCACACTCTGTCTCTGGTGAATCCTCTCACCCCTATACCCCACATCTCTGGCCTGTATCCCAATTCTTGAATGCATAAGTAAATAAATCTTTTAAAAAATAAAACTGATTAAAGATACTCTTGCCTGATAGAGATGGGTACAATGGGGTGACTTGTCTCCCTGCTTACACATGTTAGATTCTTTGTTGTTCCCAAGGGATTATTAGTTTAATTTTGTTTTAGAAATGCTTAGATTAGTTTACAAAAAAGAAAAACGATTGTGTAAGATCTGGTAAGATAAGAAATAGTTCAAGGATGGTTCTGCCCCTCTAAATATCCAACTTTGGACTTTAAATATCCAACTTATGAAAGAAAAAGAAGTATGTCTACACTTCCCTCTTTGCTGCCAGGTAAGAGCCCATAACTACTGGCAGCTCTTCTTACCTGAATCCATGACCTCATGAGAGTCAGGGGCACCTGCTCTCAGATGTGAAAGATGGATGATCTGCACACAAACACATGAAAATGGCTACAGGAAACTCATTAAATTTATTCTCAAAGTCTCTTACCTGCTATGTTAGACCCTGGAATTACAATTACTGCAAGGTTACTTTCAGTATTGAGTAGGAAGGTGAGATAAGGTTAAAATAGGATATCATACATTCTGGAAAAGATGGTAGAGTTTAAAGTGAACACACGTCACACCAGTCTCACCCTCTTTCATTAATGACACTGTATTTGATGCTTGGCCTTAAAGCTTTCATGTAACTTTCCATCTGACTTTTCTACTTGCTCTCTCTTCTGTATACTTCATGTACACTTGTTTGACTTTTGTTATTAATAAATTAATTAGAGTTAAACTTTATCCTAACCTAATCCATCTAGTTCAAAAAAAACAGTCACCTCACTTTTTTAAATGTGATTTGAGTTCACTTAATTAGTGACTATGAGAGCTTCCCTAATTTTCAATTCATATAGTGAATCTCAGCAAGACCCACACAAAAATATCAGACTAATGGAAGTTCATAGATTCATTCTTAATTTTAAATCGTCTCTAATCCTTTGGGATTTTCCAGAGAGAAATGCACTATGATAAAGAAAAAAAAACTTGTTTTCATGTTTTGTTCCTTCTAAAATATAAAACAAATAACATCATTCTAAATAAAATAACATCATACTACATAAATTGAAAACAATAGATAAAATGAATGAACTTGGGATGTTATATTGAAAATTTGCTTTATTTCTGATTTCATTCAATAGATTTTAACCTAAGAAAAACAAAACATGTTGGCCACATGCCTTCGTTGACTTCCCCACATTAATTTGTTTATTAGGTTCTCTGCACTCTGCACAGAGGAAGGTTTCATAAATGCATATTGACATGCCCACTGTAGGCTTATGCGGAAGGGAGAATTAATCCTCCATTGTGTAGCAGTCAAGTCCTATTTAGTGGTTTGTCTGTGAAGATCAATACAGGGTCTCTAAGGCATAATGGCTGGCTCCGTTTGCTCCTGCTAGACAAACAAACGCCCTTTTGAAAGTCAGTTCACGGAAAAAAGCTTTTTCTAGGCACAACCAGCTCTGGGTAAAACTTTTAAACAATCCGAGTTTGATTTCCAGTGCTACAGGCGTCATTTCTTGGTGCTTTTCCCTTCTTTGATTGTGACTTCTCTCCAACCTTTTCCCATTAAAAGCTGCCTTCAAGAAACAATTTGATATATAAATTCAATCCCGAAGAGAGAACACATGAGTTCAGGCTTCATGGGTTACCACTCTCGAGAAGAGTTGTATTTTAGCAAAAACAAGAATTCTTAGGTAGCCTTCCTCTCTAATCGTGGGATTTAAGTAATTCAAAGAGCACAACAGTCGTGACAATAGCAGGAAATTAGAATCATGAGAGACAAGAACCTAAGTCCACCTACTTATGACCATCCCAGCTACCTGGAGTAGCCTAGAAGTCTCTCAACAACATCTCCTTTCTCTTTGTTTGTCTCACTCCTTTTCATTTCTTGTATATTTAGTTCAGATCATACCTCCTCGTGCAAGTTTCTCCTAGGTACACTCAACTCCCAAGGAATCCCACAGTTTCTGTGATAGGGGTTTATAATGCTTGATTGGTACTGTCTGTGTTATCCCTCTCCCTACTACAAGTCACTAAGCAGAGACTGCTGCTTCCAATCTCTCCCTCGCCACTTTTCACAGTGTTTGGAACATGATACCTTCCCGGTCACCTCCTGTACTAATATTGTATAAACAGTAGGCGGCAACCGGGGTTCTTCCCCCTTCATCTTGCCCCGCCCATTGGCACCAGGCATCCAGTGATGGTGGAGAGGGCGGAGGGGCTTGGATACAGACACTCCTCCTCTACTCTCTTGCCCCAGAAGGAACATTTTCTAAAGTCAAGAATTATGAAACATTTGAAGAAATAGGTTTAATAGCATTGAGGTAATATTTTGTGGAACTATTTCAGTCTTCTACAGGAAAACAGTACTTTACCTTCCCAGAGCTGATTCCACAAGGAATGGTCCAAGTCAGAGGCTGGAGAACTATATCCAGTGGGTCAAATCCAGTCTGTCTCCTCTCTATACACTACTTGCTGGCATAGAATTTTGGATTCTCAGCAAAAATCGGGTTTGTTTTTACATGTTTAAATGGTTAGAAAATCAAAAGAATATTTTTGAAACATAAAATCATATGAAACTCAATTTCCATAAATAAGTAGAATTTACGGACACTGAATTTTTTATTCATTTATGGATTATGGAGGGCTATTTTTGCACTACAACAACAAAATTGAGTAGTTGCAACAGAAGTCCTATGTCCTGCAAAGCCTAAAATATTTACCAACTTGCCTTTTATAAAGAGTAAAGTACTAGAAATGATTTTATTAGGAACAACATTGAGCAACTTAATGACATTATTTACATGTCTTCTAAAAAATAGTTCAGAAACAATTAGGAATGAGGGACGGAGATTCACTTAGGCTTGAAGAGAATAAGCCACGGGGACATTCCTCACTGTGGATAGCAGAGGTGTAAATGAGATAATTAACAATTCTTTCTAGAAGAAGTTTTAGATTAGATAGAGCATGGCAAAATGCTCTTGTGGAGGTAGGAAAAGAAATATATGTAAATATTTAGAAATCTGAGATAATTAGAGTTCAATTATTTGTTTATTTCTCTAAATTCCTTCCTTAATTGTGAGATAGTGTGATGGGGAAGAGGAGGGAGATAGGAAAAAATACAAGTATTAAGTTATGATCAGAATCAAAGTATTCACTATGGGAATTGAATAAGTTTCTAAGGAAGGGAAGGCAGGAGAAAAGAAGGAAAATATATCTAAGAGGAATATTTGCTTTTAGGGTTTGTCATGTTCTTTCATTATTTTTTCTATAGAAGTTTGCTACCTTAAGTGCTTAGCAGACAATTTTATTGGTAGCAAATGTTTTAAGGAATATTTCAAGGAATGTTAACTTCTTTGGTGTCAGACTTAAGCCTTGTTTTCCCATAATGAAAATCAACAACCATTGATCACTCAGTGACTGCTTTCAGAGGTGAAGGCAGTGTTGTGAAGGCTTTACCCTTCAACTGTAAATAAATCGTTATCATAAACCCTCATTAGTAGAAATATCAAGTTGTCAAACAGATTTTGAAGAGTATTCCAGCATCCATGTTAATGACATCTATAATGGAACCACTATGTTCTCTCTTGTTTTTAATTTGAAGCACCCAGCGTGTATTGTCATTTATTGCAAGAAAACCCTCATCTACCACCTTATATTCTTTAAACAGAAGAATATTTTTCTTTATTAAAGTTATAACTAACAACTAAACTCAGACATGATTAGCTGTCGACTTTCATTACTATAATAAAATTAAACAACAACACAACAGCAACAGCAAAAGCTCCAGCGAAAAGTCTCATGAGCAGCTGAACTAATTGTGAAACCAAAGACAACTTGGTTTTATAGATATTCACCTACCCTTAAAATATGCTTTAATTTATCACTAATGGCATTCTCAATGGTCTGTTGAAGGATACAACTCTGAAATGATTTATTCTAATTAAGAGCCTCTTGCCAGCAGTTAGTCACCATGAGGCTTGGAAGCCCCAGGGACCAGTTTTTATTACACATTTGTGCCCATTTCATGCAAATAGAATACTTTACAATTAGATCAAATTGGACATCTCTATAATGTTGCTTCATGGTTAACTTTTTTCCCAATCACCTTGTCAAAACAAATATTTTAGTTCTTTTTTTTTTTCTCAATTTAGAGTGGACTGAAATGCACATCTTTGACAAAAACTAAAAAGCCTAGAGTCTGCCCTAGAAGAAGGCCCAAGTCCTTAGTCCTTGAGGTAGGAAGGCTGATATTCTTGTGATGTTTCAGAAAACAGGATGACATGACATGTGGCCTGTTACCCAGAGAGACCCTATCAGTCTCACTTCAGGGATTCTAATTCTGGTAAAATGTAATTTTCTGCTTTTAAGGGGGAGGACTGGAGTCAATCAACAAAATAACAGCTCTGTGTCTGGGTCATAGCATCTGGGAAAAGGAATGGACTTTAGCAGTGAGTGGTGGTGAGGTGCACAGAACACAGCTTTGTGGGGGATGGGGGGAAGCATTGGGTTCCAGTTTGGTGAACCTCTTACTAGTGGTCCAGAACTACTCCAGAAGTTACATATCCCAGGCTGGTCACCAATTTTCTGCCAGTTTGGCCCTTGGGCATTTGGGCAGAAGATCACAAGAGTATTAGAGGGTAGGCAAGGTCCTTTGCCCCTCTAAGGCAGCAGTTGCCTTCTACTTGGTTCCAGTTACTTCCTTAAGGTCTGGTAAAGCTTCCCCAGCTTCCAAGGCACATTTTAAAGATGGGGTCTCTTCTGCTGCAGGTTATCTGCAACTCCACCCCTTTGTAAATCATTCCCTTCATTAAGTCCATCCTGCTGTAAAACAAAGTCTTTTATTTTCTTGCTTTGGACCTTAACCACCAGCAGTCCTATGTTAAAAGTGAGGTATGGTATTTATAATCTAATCTCAATTTCAGAAAAATTAAGTTGATAGGAACATACAAAGAGTTGTAAGAGTTAATGCATTTAATGTACTTGAAATGTGGGATGTCTCCTGGATTATTTTTTATATTTTAAATTCTGCATTTTATTTTCATTCACCTAATTTGTTTCCTCTTTTTCTTTGAAATGAATTTTGAGAAAAATTAATTTTTACAGAAGGTTCTTTTTAGCTGGTTTGTGTTTAAGCGGGTCCTTTTTTTGTTTGTAGGTTTGTTTCTTTTCTTTGTTTTGGTTTTGGGGCCTTTTTTAAGTCGAGACAATCAGAAGGAAACCACAGGAGCATTCTCACATAGAAACCAGAACAATTAGAACTACAAAAGTGGAGACATAAATATATTTAAGACCCTCTTCATTTATGTGTATGCTGATTATGCAGGTACTAATTTACATAGCTGATAGAATGACCTTTCAATCAATGCTTTACTCATGTAAGAAGAGGCCAAAGAATCTAAACACAAAATTCATGTAGAATCTTCAGGTCATTTTAGGAAGTAACTTAGTCTCACTTTGAACAGAATGAAATTGTTCTCCAAAAGCATCTCTAATGTAAATATAGACCCTTGGCTTCTCATCAAAAATAAAGTTTGTTTAAGGATGTAGAAACTTTCTAGGTTAAATTGAAGGCTCAAATTTTAGTGGAAATGCCTGACTGTCTTTAGGAGGTTAAATTACAGCTTCTTTTTGTATTTAAACAGCTGTGGCTTTTTAAATGAAGTATAATCATATTGAATTATTTATACTTAATAAATTTGGGAATTGTTAACAGGAAGAAGTCCATAGTCAGTGACTGGGCAGAGGAATGCATAGATGAGAACTGAAAAAAGCAGGCACATCCCCAGGATGTATGATTTGTGAGAAACTGCCTGTGGTGATTCTTTCTGAACTGGATCCTAGTCTCCACAATAGGACACAAGGAGCCCAGGGCCTGCCCATGGTGTTCAGTTGAGTGGATGCTGTCATGGTTCCATGGACTAGTCATTAAACCTTGAAAAATTCATGTCACATCCTAGAGCTCAATGAGCTCACCTCTTATGAGATGATTTGGTCTCAAGGGTAGAGCCCTCATAACTGGGATTAGTGTCTTATAGAGCCCTCCAGCCTTCCCTTCAGTGTGAGGACATAGGCCATGGCCCATCAACAGCTTTGTATCACAACTTCAGTCAGCTAGGAAGTGAGTCCTCACCAGACACCATCGGTGCCTTTATCTTGGACTTCCCAGTCTTTAAAGCTGTGAGAAATAAGTTTCTGTTATTTATAAGCCCTCTGCCCTCTCCCTCTCCAGCTTTGGTATTTTTGCCATAGCAACCCCAAAAGACTAAGATTGATCATAACAGATATCTGGAAATTGGAATAGCGTGGGCATGAACAGACATGCCAGTAGGGACACAATCTGTATTTGCAGGGCCGTCATCTCAGACACTGCCGCTGCCAAAATGGAGACTAATTCCCTCCCCCAGTAGAACGCAGCGTCTAATCTCCAGTAGTTAGATTTTGACACATTATTTTTTGTAAAATTTAAGAAGTAGATGATAGGTGGCTAAATCATCGGGCCTTTCTGGGGAGAATTAGAAACAGGTGATATGTTAGGTGATTACTGGATGATCCGTAAGTAATTTTAAAAGTACCATAGGAAAAAGAAGTGGTAAATAGCTAGACATCTTAAGAGTGTTGTGTGGTCTATAATAGGTTTTCAACTGTGTAAACTCAGACGGAAAAAGCATGAAAATGTTCACAGGAAACATCCTCCACTTCTTGCTTTTGAGATTCCTGACTAAATTATCTTCTAAGGAAGGTGCCACAGGCAGAACCCTGGGGACAGCTCCTCTTTCTCCCCCTGGCAAAGGCACTTAGGTGTCTTTGAATTAGATTGTAAGCAATGAATAATTTTGGTGGTGTCAGCAACTGAGAGAGGTGACTGGTTGTAAGAAAACAGATTTATGAATAGAACTGTCGAAAAGCCATAGGGATTTGGCTCCTTGGGTGACAGCCTGTAGTGCAGCCTGGGAAATTTGAAGCCATGCACCCAGGGCGCTTCCTCAAACACAGTCACCTTCAAAGGACAGGAAGAGCAGGAAGCACAGCAGCAGGTTCACTGAAGAAAGCCCCCAGTGTGAGAGCAGTTCTGACAGCGTTGAAGATGAAACCCCTGGGTGTGCAAAATCAAAACATGCATCCTACAGAAACCATGGTCATTCAACCCAAAGATGATGGATTTGCTCATACTTTGATTTGCTTGAGGAGTTTCCTTTTCCTCTGATGGAAGACAAACAGCTCCTCAACATACCCTGGAGCAAAACCAGAGATGACCTTGTTAAGAAAGACAGTTACCAAACCATGGAATTTTCAGTGAATTGCTAATAATCCCAATCTAAGATGAGTAGCATCTGTGAGAAGATGAGAGCAGTAACAAATGATCCAACCACTTCAATGATATGCAAGAGTCAGAGGACCAGGAGTTTAATATTCACTGGAATTGCTGAACATTTAAGAACTGCAAAATCTGTCAAATCTGGGTCGTTTGTATTTTGAAATTCTGACCAGGTGCAGGTTTGTTAAGCCCATGACAATGGAAAACAGGGACAGAGTAGAAAATGGTCAAGTTGCTCCGATTATCTGTCTTCATTTAAAGTCATCTAGGTTAAAACTGATTTCTCTCAGTATAAAAAGTAAGATTAACTGACAGTGTAGAAGTCAGTTATTCTGGGCATATCATCTAAGAATCCAAAGAGGAATTTAGACCAAATTAAGGAGGTGAGATGATGCTGGAGAAGAAATCTGGTTAAGAAAGAAAGAGCAGTACATGTGTGTTCCCGTTCACTGGCTCCCATATTTATTGTTTACCATCACACCGCTCCCTGGAGGATTTATTTAAGTCATAAACATTTATTGGGTTCCAACTATTTGCTCAGCACTGGGCAAGGACTGTGCTAGACTTGGGTTTATAATAATGACATGATCCTTGACCTCATGGACCTCATAGTTCTGTGGGAGAAAATAGACCTGTAAAAAACTAATTGTACTCTGTTAGTTGCAACAGCATTGGAAGCATTGAAGAGGGGGAATATATCTGTTATTGGACAGATATAAAATAGTCAAGTTCTTCAAATTCAGAACTGATGCTTGAACTTTATCGATGGAAATTAAGAATTCACCCAAAGGATTTATGTTAAGGGGAATATTCTAGAAAAAACAGTGTACACAAAGAAATTGAGCAGTGGAAGCATGAAGTGCCTTCCAGGAATAGAGGGTTGCTTGTTCTGATTAAAATGTGAGATATGTTTGGGTGCTCAGTGGAAGATGGGGTGGCCAACTCATGGCGAGCTGTGGATGTCAGGCTAAGGAATTGGAATTTCTTCCTGCAGGTGATAGAGAAACAATGAAGGCTTTTATGTGAGGGAATGACATGATCAGACTCAAAGATACTGAGGGTGAAAGGATAGCTCTGGGCAACAAAGACTAGGATCCCAAAGCAGGGGAAAATAGTTCCGGCACCCCCACAGCTGCTCCTACTGCTTTTTAATGTGTGCCTCACAATAATCAATTGTACATATATTTTCACAACTTTGTAAAAAATGAAGACTAAAGTGATACAAATGTGAACTCTAAAAAGCATACTTTGAAAATAAAATGTTTTTATACTATCAAGACTTACTGGTGATATTCATTTAGATTAAAAAAATGCTATTAAGTAGGAAGTCATTATCATATGTTTGATTTATAACTCTTAAACTCTCATTCAATCATATAATTGCTAAACAGAAGTAAAAAAGAAACAGACAAGAATTTGTTTTGAAAAGGATACAAATAGATGAGCACATTCTGCCCTGAAGTCCAGTGTTGAGGGTTTAGCATATAAACATGAGTAGATGGGTTAGAAGCATTCTAGTCTTTTTCTCAATTTTCCTTCTTTCTATAATAAACCCAATATTTTAATTTCCCCTACTTTCCACACTGAAAGTCTGGGTTAGGGCTTTTTTTTTTTAAAAAAAAGTATGCTTTTGTGATATCTCATGTTACAGAAATTTGCTCTTTCTAAAAGAAGTAGTGCTGTCAGAATTCTTTTCTACATCTGTTTGGAAACACCTTGAAAATAGATAATCTATAAAATTGGTGAGGTTTTTGTCCTGTTCAATTATTTTCAGCGGAATAAGATGCCAAAAATATATCCTAAATATTGAATGTGTGTAGGCAAAGATAAGGAATCATACAGGCAATTTACTGGAAATACTTGTCTCTCTCTCAGCTTGTGAAAACCAAAAATGATTCTGGTTTGTTTCCAAACTTCCGTTTAGGTTTTTATGCCCCCTAGTGGGTATTTGTTATTTCTGCAGGTGTAAAATAATGCTGATATTTCCACAGCATTTTGTTTGTATGATGTGTGTTCAAACCGTTTATGTTGACAATATTGACATTGGTATGCTCTTAAATATGCAAATAAGACCTTTTTAACATTTTTTGACCTTGCCACTTTTAGTGATTTAATATAAACTCTGGAAATGTTCAGGAAAATACCTACGAAGCCATACATTATCATGGATTTCCTTGACTCACCTGCATTTTGTCCATGAAATTCTGAAGAGTCCATGAATCCTGCCCGAAGTCTCCAGTTGCCCCTTTCACTTAGTAAATGCTCAGATTATTGAAATTATGAACAGTGAAAGAGGAAAAATTAAACTTTTAAAAGAATCATCACTCAAATTTGGTTTGAATTTAAAGAAACCAGAGAGAATACAGAAATTGTATATGTGAAATAATCCAAAAGAATTTATAAATTTTCAGAACAGCTGAAATAGGATAATATAGTGGTTACTTCTACAGACATGAGGGAAGGACACAATGTTTAGGCAAACATTGGTTTTGAAATGTCAAAGAGAGATCTGTCTGTTGTTGAAGTAATACCAGGGCCCCTCTGGCAAACAAGTTCTGTACCAGAAGCAGGTGTTATATAGCAACACTCAAAAGAAAAATCATTTGCTATTTGGAAATGTTGCCGCTATTACAAAAATCGCCCAAGCTATGATCCTTCAAGAATACCAAGGTGATGGCATAAAATCTATGAATAACATAGCTAGTGAGACCCTAAGGGGTAGAATTATTAATAGTTAAGAAGCGATCCTGCATATAAGTCAGAAGAAATTATTTCTCAGACCCTCTGCTAACAATCAGGGCTAGGAAAAGTCAAACACAGAATCAGTAATAAAGCCCATGTACACACACACACACACACACACACAATCCAGCTGATAGCTTTCCCCAGCTATTATTATAACTATCACTTATATTCATCTAATTTTTTATATTTATATATTTTTGACATCAATTGTGGTCCCCATGGATTTCCCACCACCATTTCACCAGTGCACCATCAACTCAATCCCTTGAGCTCTTTCTTCCCTCATCCCATTCCCTCTCCCACCCACAAAGTGTCCTCAATTCATCCCTGTCTTTTTGTTTATTATTATTATTATTATTACTGTCACTATTATTTTCTTTGGTCACTTATTTGGTTCCCTTATATTCCTCCTAGGGAGTGAGACCACTGGTATTTTTCTTTTGCCTTCTGACTTACTTTGTTGAGCATAATCCCTTCTAGCTCCATCCATGTTTCTATGAATGACTCTAGTTTATCTTTTTCAATTGCTGAATAGTATTCCATTGTATATATGTACCACATCTTCTTGATCCAATCATTTGTTTTTGGGCATTTAGGTTGTTTCCAGGTCTTACCTATTGTAAATAGTGCCTCAATAAACATAGGGATGCAGGTATTCTTTTGAATCAATGTTTTTGTGTCTTTTGGGTATATTCCTAGGAGTGGAATTGCTGGATCATATGATAGTTCCATTTTTAGTAGTTTGGGGAGCCATCACACTGCTTTCCATAATAGTTAGACCAGCTTTCATTCCCACCAGTAGGTTCCTTTTTCTCCACATCCTTGCCAGCATTTGTTGTTGCTACTTTTTTTTTATGTGTGCCATTCTCACTGGTGTGAGGTGGTATCTCCTAGTGGTTTTGATTTGCATTTTTCTGATGACAAGAGATGTTGAGCATTTTTTCATGTGCCTGTTGGCAATTTGCATTTCCTCTTTGGAGAAATGTCCTTTTAGCTTTTCTGCCCATTTTTTGACTGGATTGTTTACTTTGTTTTTCCTTAGTCTGGTCAGCTCTTTGTGGATCTTTATGATAAGTCCCTTGTCAGTAGTGTTGTGTGCAAAGATTTTCTCCCAGTCAGTGGGGTGTTGCTTTGTTTTGGTTTGTATATCCTTTGCTGTACAGAAGCTTTTGAGTTTGATATAGTCCCAGCTATTTAGCTTTTCCTTCACTATCATTGCTTTGGGTTCTGTATCTTTAAAGATGTTACTGAGGTATATGTCATGTAGAGTTTTGCCTACTTTTTCTTCTATATGTTTTATGGTTTCAGGTCTTATATATAATTCCTTAATCCATTTTGAGTTGATTTTTGTGCATGGTGAAAGGCAGTAGTCTAGTTTCATTCTTTTGCATGTAGCAGTCCAGTTTGCCCAGCACCATTTATTGAACCAGCTGTCTTTATTCTATTGCATATTCTTTCCTCCTTTGTCAAAGATTAGTTGTTCATAAGCCTGTGGGTTTATTTCTGGGCTTTCTATTCTATTCCATTGGTGTGTGTGTCTGTTTTTATTCTAATACCATGCAGTTTTTAGTATTGTTGCTTTGTAGTATAGTTTGTGGTCTGGAAGAGTGATACCTCCATTCCCCTTTTTTTAAGTCAGAAGAGCTTTGGCTATCTGAGGTTTTTTTGTATCTCCCTGTGAAATTCATCAGTGTTTGTTCTATTTCTTTGAAGAATGTCATTTGAAATTTTTATTGGGATAGCATTGAATCTGTAGATTGCTTTTGGTAGGATGGCCATTTTGATGATGTTAATTTTTCCAATCCATGAGCAAGGGATGTCTTTCCATTTCTTTGTGTCTTCTATTTCTTTTAGCAATTTTTTATAATTTTCTTTGTAGAGATCCTTTACCTCTTTTGTTAGATTTATTCCCAAGGGGGACTCCCTGGTGGCGCAGTGGTCTAAGCAACGCACTATGAAGCAAACCACAGCCACTGCAGCACGAGTTCGATCCCTGCCGACGACTGGGGAGGGGACCCACATAGCACAGCAGATCTCTCCTGCCTTGCCCGCTGCTCCCCTCAGCAGTGTGTTTCAGCCAGTCTGCCTGTTCTGTTCCCGGCTCTGTCTGGTGAATCCTCTCACCTCCCTGTACTGGCCTGTACCCCAGCTCTTGTATGCATAAATAAATAAATCTTAAAAAAAAAAAGATTTATTCCCAAGTATTTGATTTTTTTTGTTTGTTTCAGTTATAAAAGGGATGGTTTACTTGATTTCTTCTTCTTCAGATTGGTTGTTTGTATATAGGAAGGCTACTGATTTTTGTGTGTTGATTTTGATCCTGCTACTTTGCCAAACTGGCTGATTAGTTTGATTAGATTTTCTGTAGAGTTTTTGGGATTCTCTATGTATATTATCATATTGTCTGCAAACAGCCATAGTCTACTTCTTCTTTCCTTATCTGGATTCCTTGTATGCCTTTTTCTTGTCTTATTCTCTGGCTAGGACATCCAGTATTATATTGAAGAGCAGTGGTCAGAGATGGCATCCTTGTCTTGTTCCAGATCTTAAGAGGAAGGCTTTTTTTAGCTTTTCACCATTGAGAATGATATTAACTATGGGCTTGCCATATATGGCCTTTATGACAAGATATGGTCCTTCTATCCCAAGAATTTTGAGGGCCTTCATCATAAATGGGTGCTGAACTTTATTGAATGCATACTCAACATCTATTGATATGATCATGTGGTTTTTATTCTTCTTTATGTTGATATAGTGGATTATATTTATTGATTTTTGGATATTGAACCATCCTTGTGATCCTGGAATAAATCCTATGTGGTCATAATATATTATCTTGTTGATAATACATATCTTGTTGGCTAAGATTTTATTGAGGATTTTTGTATTGGTGTTCATTAGAGAGATTGGTGTATAATTTTCTTTTTTTGTGTTGTCCTTATTTGGTTTTGGTATTAGTGTTATGTTGGCTTCATATAATGTATTAGGTAGTATCCCTTCTTTTTCAACTTTTTGAAAGAGTCTGTGTAGGATAGTTCATTTTTGAATGTTTTGTAGAATTCATTTGTAAAGCCATCTGATCCTGACTACTATTTTTTGGGAGATATTTGATTACTGTTTCAACTTCACTACTTGTAATTGGACTGTTTAGGTGTTGTATATCTTCTTTATCTAATTTTGGATGATTGTAAAGTTGTAGAAATTTGTCTATCTCTTCTAGATTGTTGAACTTGTTTGCATATAGTTTTTCATAGTAGTCTCTTATTATTCTCTTAATTTCTGCTGTGTCTGTTGTGATTTGTCCTCTTTCATTTGTTATCCTATTTATTTGTGTGTTCTCCCATTTCATTTTTGTTTTTTGTCAGTCTGGCTAGAGGTTTATCTATTTTGTTAATTTTTCTGAAGAACCAGCTTTTGGTTTCATTGATCTTTGGATCATTTTTCTTAACTTCTAATTCATGTATTTCTGCTTTGATTTTTATTATTTCCTTTCTTCTACTGACTATTTTGTTGTTGTTGTTCTTTTTCCAGTTCTTTAAGGTGTGAGATTAGGCTGTCTTTGCATTCTTTCTTGTTTCTTGATGTATGCCTGTATTGCTATATATGTTCCTCTTATAACTGCTTTTGCTGTATCCCAGATATTCTGGAGAGTTGTGTCCTCATTATTGTTCATCTCAAGGTATTTTTTAATTTCTTCTTTGATCTCCTCATTGATCCAATGGTCTTCCAGTAGTGTGGGTTTCAATCTCCATGTGTTGGGGTGGTTCCTTGTTTTCTTTGAATGGTTTATTTCTAGTCTGATGGCTTCATAGTCAGAGAAGATAGTTGGTATGATTTCAATCTTAGAGTATCTGCTGATATTTGTCTTGTGTCCTAGTATATGATCAAACCTAGAGAATGGTCTGTGTACACTTGAGAAAAATGTATACTCATATTTTGGGGGGTATAGTCTTCTATAGATGTCCATTAAGCCCATGAGGTCTAGGTCTTTGTTTAGAGCTCTAGTGTCTTTGCGTATTTTTTGTCTCATTGATCTATCCATTGGAGTGAGTGGTGTGTTGAAATCTCCTCCTACATATGTATTTTCTTTTATGTCTGTTTTCAGAGATATATTAGCTGTCTGATGTATTTTGGTGCTCCTTCATTTGGTGAGTATATGTTGATGAGAGTTATGTCTTCTCGATTTATTATCCCCTTGATCATACTGTAATGACCATCTGTGTCTCTTTTAACCTTTTTTAGTTTAAAGTCTGTTTTATGTGATATAAGTATTGCTGTTCCTACCTTATTTTTTGGTCCATTTGACTGAAGAACTGTTTTCCAGTCTTTTACTTTTAGCCTATGATTGTCTTTCACAGTTAAGTGTGTTTCCTATAGACAGAAAAAGGTTGGGTTTTGTCTTTTAATCCAGCCTGCTACTCTTTGTCTTTTTATTGATGATTTTAGTTCATTTACAGTTAAAATTGATACACTTGTATTCTTCTTTGCCATTTTGTTTGCCCCTTTATTTGGTTCTATTTTTCACCTTCTTTTATTCATTCTTCTGTTGGTTTTAGTTCTAAGGTTTCTTGTAGAATTTTTTGGAATGGGGGTTTTATACTAGGGAATTTCTGTAAACTTTATTTGTCTGAAAAGGTTCTTATTTTTCCCTCATAGAGGAAGGAGAGCTTTACAGGGGAGAGTATTCTTGGTTGGAATTTGTTGGCTTGGCATTTGTTGAGTATGTCTCTCCATTCTCTTCTTGCCTTTAGTGTTTCTTCAGAGATATCTGATGTCAGCCTGATTGGTTTTCCTTTGTAGGTTATCTGTTTCCTTGTTTTTCACAGAATTCTTTCACAGCTCCTCCTTTTCTCTCTGACCCTCTTTATTTCTTTTTTTTCCCCTTTCCTCCATTTCTTTTACTTTGTTCTGTAGAGATTCTATCTTGTTCTTCATTTCCTTGATTGTTCTCATCATGGTCTTTAGGAGGTTTTTTTCTGTTAGGTGTGTGTTTTCTTCTGTGACCAAATATCAGGTTCTGGATGTGGACTTTCTTCCTGAGGTTTAGGTATGTCTGCCTGATATCTGTTCCTCAGTGGCAGAGTTCAGGCTCCAGTAATCTTCTGTTGTGGCAGATAGTGAAAGAAAAAGGGAAAGAGAGAGAAAGAAGAAACAAACAAACAAAACTAGAAAGACCAAAACAAACAAACAACAGGAAGAAAAAAGAAAAAAAACCCACAACAAAAACAACAATGGGGGAGCGGGCCAGGGGAGCAAGTCTTGGTGCTGATTGGACTGCAGCAGCAGGTATGGGATTTTTTCAGGTCCTCTGTTGTGGGACCTGAACACAACCTGTAGCTGGGAGGGTGATGAAGCTCTTGAGGACTCCTTCCACCTGAGGACTTGGTACCAAGAGGCCCTCTATGTAGAGACTAGCTCTATGAGATTTCCTTTAATGCCTTTCCATAGGAGAAAAGAAGAAAAGAGAAAAAAGGAAAAAGAGGAGGAACAAGAAAAAAAAAAGAGTAGGAGAAAAAAGGAAAGGAAAAGAAAAGGAAAAAAAAGAAACAGAAGGGGGTAAAAAGCAGGGGGGGTGGAGTGGGGAGAAGAACTCAGGAGTCTCACCAGTCTTTGGGTGGGGGGAGGTTAGGTTGGGAGGGAGAGTCAGCCGCAGAGTGGCAGGCAGCGCAACTGTGCCTGTCCTAGACTCTGTATGCCAGCCTGACCTCATCCGGATGTCTCAGGTTTCAGGATCCAGAGGTTCCACAGGACTTTCTTGGTATGGAAGGAGGCTTCACCTCAGTATAGGATTACAAGCTCTTTCCCACAGCCCTATGAGGGGGGCGTGGCCATCTGAGGAATCCCAAGGGCAGGTATTTGTTGTTGTGTGCCTTTAGGGACTGCCCTTTGTTTGTGGATGCACCACGTGATTTTGTCTCTGTGAGGGCCTTCAGGTATTTACTTTTCCCTTCTGGGGTACGCCCCAATTGCCTCAGCCCCTCACTATCTTAAGTGTCCATGGGAATGTTGCTATGGTGCCTCAAACTGGCCTAGGCGGACTAGGTCCTCTCCCACTGGTCACTGCAATCGCCAACCTTCTCAAACACAGGATCTCCAGCTGATGCGGACCTAGTAAGGCTCCCACCTAGTGCTCCCCAAGGGCGTGGTGAATTATAGTGACTCCCAGACCGCTGTGGTTCCCACTGCCAAGGCCTGCGGAATGGCACCCTAAAGCATGGGGGTTTACAATGGCGCCCCAGCTGTGCCAAGCCCATCCTGCAGTCCAATCACGGCTGACTGTGTCTCTGCCTCAGTGCCACCCCGGGACTCTCCTCCCCTCAGTTGCATGTCTCCCAGTCAATATCCAACTGTCTCAAATTGTGCAGACTCCCAAACCCAAATGCACCTCTCCATCACTTCTCCAGTTTCTCCCAATGGTGTCGGCTCTGCACTCATCACATTTGGGTCACTCCCTCTGTTGCTTCCATGCACCTCTCTGCAGATTCAGGTCCTGGGGTTTGATATTCACTGTGACCCCTTTCCACACGTGGTATTTCTGGTTTCTCTTTCTGTCAGTTAAGGTGTGTTGGATTTGTGGGTAAGGGAATAGGGGAGGAGGAAGGGGCAGCAGGGTTTTGATGTTTTTCTATTTATTCCTCTTTGATGCGATTCTCTTTTTTGGGTAGGTTGCCAGTAACATCCAGTTTGTCCTCCGTGTCCCAGTTCTTGCAGAGACCTGCTGTATATTCTCCCTGTCACCTATTTTTTCTGGGAGAATTCTATCCTAGCGTCTCTTTGCTGCCATTTTTTTTCCCGTTTCCCCTCTAATTTTTTAAGTATATTGACTTAGTCCATTTGAGGTGCTGTAACAAAATAACAAAGACTTGACAGTTGATAAACAACAAAAATATATTTCTCACAGTTCTGGAGTCTAAGAAATCTAAAATCGCTACATCGGCAGATTCGGTGTCAAGGCTGGTGAGGGCCCCCACTTTCTGGTTCATAGATTGCCCTTCTCACTATGTCTTTGCTGCTGGAAGGGGCTAGAGAACTCTTTGTGGTTCATTCATGAGGGCTTTATCCTCATGATCTAATTGCATTCCAAGGCCCCACCTCTAAGTACCATCGCATTGGGCATTATTATTTCAGTTTCAGGCAAGACACAGTCAGAGGTATCAAAGCATATCCTTTTTTGTCAAATACCTACACTCCCGCATATTGATTCATATCCCATGTGAAGTAGTTGGTGTTTTTTCTAGTCATTGTAGTAGTTGAGGTAGCGTATTTGTTGAACTAGCATGTGCCCTAGAAAATGTACAACTGTCCTTGATTTCTGTACAGCTGTGTAGTATCCAGTCCCTCTGTTCTTTATACCTAGCAATTAAGCATTTTCATTATAAAAAGAAAAGGTAGAGTGAGAGATTGAGTTACACAAAAGCATCAAAGTTTATTTGCAAATCAGCATTCCTTCTACCACCATGATTTTTTATAAAATACATGTTTTTGTTTTGTTTTCTCTCTTAATATCCATGGAAAACAGTTTCTTAGATAGTAACTCATGTCTTACCTTGGGGACATTTGCTTCATGTAACATATCTCCTTTATTAAATGAGCCTTTATTTTCTTCACAAAAGAAAAAAAAATTAGAAACCATCTGAATAGGACTAGTAAGTTAACAATATTGTGTTAAAACACTACTGTAAGAAAATTCAAGGAAATATTTCTCCATTTGAGATCTAGTCATGCTACCATGATTTCTGGAGATACATAAAAAGGGAAAGATGAGTAGATAATATTAAAATTTGGTTTATCATGTATTACATTATAAAATTTTGCATACTTTCAAACCTAATTCCATACTACTTTATGAACTAGGAAGATGGATGGAGGGAGATAGTAGATAGATTGACGGATACATACATAGATAAGAGGTAGGAGGTATATTCATTCTCACTTGTTTGTCTATATTACCCAGAATTAACCACCTTTTGACATTGGGTACATGCCAGAAATGAAGTGCTTTGTATGAAACTTTTGGTTGCTATCTGAGAATAAAATCTTCAAGAGCCAACAGTTGGATCTCTTCTAAGGAATTGGTATTCCACTCAATATGATCTTTAACATATGGCAAAAGATGTAATTTTAACCAACTATTTTGAGGAAGTATGTGCAAATTTATAATTAACATTTTTATGTGAATGACACCTCCATAGTGTACCTTTTTAACTGATGTGAGGAGGAAAGGGAGCAGTAAACATAAGGCTTGGCAGATGTCCAGTGTGAAAAGAGA
This sequence comes from Galemys pyrenaicus, assembly GCA_019455555.1. NCBI lineage: Eukaryota > Metazoa > Chordata > Mammalia > Eulipotyphla > Talpidae > Galemys > Galemys pyrenaicus. The sequence goes on from JAGFMF010011386.1 coordinate 1,261,693, forward strand.
ACAGAATGAAACTGGAGTGGATCTACATGGTGAATGTAGCAGAAAGAAGGAAAATTTAGAAGGAGAGAAAAGTAGACTAAACATAGGGAAGGCTCCCTTTCAATTAGCAAAGTTCAATTCTATTATGTAAAACATCTTAGAGATAATTCTTTTTTGTTATGTTATTCTTTCTCCTGTTTCTTCCGCCTTTTGAAGAATGCGGTATTTATTTTACTTGACTGTGGAGAGGACTTCTAGTCCTTCAGTCAATTTTTTTTGAAATATGTATTTATGCATACAAGAACTGGGGTACAGGCAAGAGGTATTGCAGGGGTGAGAGGATTCACCAGAGACACATTAGGGAACAGAACAGAATACTGAAATACGCTGCTGATGGGAGCAGCAGGTGAGACAAGGTCTGCAGCGCCTTGTGGGTCCCCTCCCTGAAAAGGCTTCTAACACATGCTGCAGTGGCTGTGGATGTTTCATAGTGCGGTGCTTAACCCCTTGCACAACCAGGGAGGCCCCTTTCAATCAATTTTACTGAAATATAGAAGTAAGTATCTATGAAAACAACCAATTTACATAGTGTTTTGATGTAGCTTTTGAGAAATGGATTATATTTTTTAAGTTTTATTTATGCATACAAGAGCTGAGATGTAGGCCAGAGGTAGGTGTGTGTGTGTGGGAGGGAGAGTAAGAGAATTCACCAGAGACAGAGTGGGGAGGAGAACAGACAGACTGACTGAAATACACTGCTGAGGGGAGCAACAGGTGAAACGGGAGAGGTCCACTATGCCATATGGGTTAACTCCTTGGCCAGGGATTGAACTCATGCTGCAGTGACTGCCAGTAGCTTCACTAGTACTGAGACTTAATCTCTTGTGCCACTAGGGAGGCCCTGGGAAATTGATTTTTGAAAACAGAGACATAATATTAAGTTCTGAAGAAAACATAATATGTGATGTTGCTGGGTTTAGCATAAATTCAAGAATAACGAGTCAGAAAAAGAGAGGTGTATTTTTACATGAACTATAAAATAGCAAGTGACAGATTGCTTAGGATAGACATAATCATTAAAAGATTTTAGGTAGTGCTTAGCCATGATATGTGTCATTTCCCATTATAAGCTACTATTCTCAGCCTTTCTGCCAGTAAGTTTCAGAGAAATAGAATTCCTTAGGTACATAATGCTCTTTTGCTTCTTGCTGTGTGTTTGAATGCTAGTTGGAAGATCCTTTGGTAAGTGAATGAAAGCAACTGGATTTGCCATAGAACTGTTTCCCATCTCCAGTAGATTCTGTGTCCCATTAGAGTTTGCATATAACAATTACCCATTTCCATTTTCATGGTCATTCCTAAGTGAAAAGAAAGACAAAATGGACAATAAAAATAGATACAAATCACACTATGCTTTTCATGATTCTCCAGTATATTCACAATAGTGAAATACGCTTATACAAATATTACAAATGCCAATAGCAGTCTTAAAAAGGTGAGGGGCCAGTGATAGAGCAGAAAGGAGTGCGGAAAAGGAAAGCAGGTCCTTCTTGGGGATCAGAGAGGGGCTCAGCTGTCTTTATTTGAATAATTACAGGACACAGGTACAAAGGCACCCTGGATACCTGAGCACCCTGCTGGTTCTGCTCTCTCCTATGCATTCTCTCAACACCAGAGCCCCGGGGACCATCCTAATTTTCAGTAACATGGGAAAGCATTGGCTTTCTTGCCAAGAGGAAAAATGAGATCTTTCTATAAATGAGCACTTCATTTTCTCTTTTTCCTCCCACCATAAATATTGTAGTACTAGCCAGTTACCTTAAGGGCTCCCATATGTTTTTTTGGGTTTTTTTAACTGTGAAAAAGATTTCAGGAGCCTCCCTGGTGGGAGAAGTGGTTAAGCACCATACTATGAAGCATTCGCAGCCACTGCAGCACGAGTTCGATCCCCAGCCGGGGAGGGGACCCACATGGTGTGGCAGGCCTCTCCTGACTCACCTGCTGTTCCCCTCAGCAGTCTGCCTGTTCTGTTTCTCTGGTGAATCCTCTCACCTCCTGCACCTCTGGCCTGTACCCCAGTTCTTCTATGCAGTAATAAATAAAATCTTTTTAAAAAAAGGAAAAAGAAAAAGAGATTTCAATTACAAAACAAATGTGGTGGAGATAAGTTATAACTAGAATTGTATTTAATACAGATTAACACAGCTTTCTGTATCAAACCATCCCAGTGTATCTTCTTTTCCCTTGTGGGTCCATTTAGAATGTTCTGCCTATCAGCAGGCTGGTTCATATCCTTCCTTTCTATACTTTTGTCACAAAATAAACAAGCTATTTTATTTTACCCATGTTTCCCCTTGAGTGACACGTTCATTTTCTTCTGTATTTATTTATATTATAATCTCTTCACATTCAGAAAGGATTTCCAGTGATTCACTAGTTGAATCTCAGGCATCTCATCAAAAATAACTTTCCCCAGGAACCCTGCTTTATCTGTTGGTGCAGAATCCCTCTGGCCAAGTCCCTGAGAATCTATTTTTCCCTTTTATGTGTGGCCCTTCTTAGTACATGAGTACATTTCTATCTACCCTACCACCACCACCACCACCTGCAATCTGAATTTACAATCTTCTGTGTCTTCAGATCTGACTGAGTGTTGGGTCCATACCACACAGCTCAGTCCTTAATTTTTTCTAACAATTCAAACTATGTAGGCTTCGCATACTCTTTGACTTAGTAAGCCTAGAATGCAAAAAGCAGTTAATAAATACTAATTTTTCAAATTTCTTAGAGGCAAGAAAGATATGATAAATATAAATTTATGAAGCTATTTTATGTACTTTTATATTTCAAAGTTTATTTTGATTACATGGATTCAGTGCATCTTCTCTCTGACCATAAAAAATAAATTGAGTTTTATTTACTTTGTAGTTCTGAATTGGTAGACATTAAAATCAAATCCCTTTCCTGAGAAGCTTCTTGCATCTGTGGGGAATAGGTATATTTTAGGCTTCTCCAGTGTTTACTGTACAATCAGTGCAAAAGGAAAGAAGACGTTCATAAAATATAGCCAGGCACTCAGTGCAGAGTGGCAAATAGATACAATCAGACATCATATAAAAAAAGTTGATCTTTTAATTCCACTGATGTACCCCTGGAAAGAAAATCCTCAGAGCTCTCTTGCTCATCTTGTGAATTCCTCTAGTTTTGACTGTTTCCTCACTAACACAAACTTCAGATATGACTACCCAGATGGATTGTAGAGACTCTTTGTCCTCTGAATGCAGCATTATAGTTTTGAGTTATTATTTTTCACTGTAAATTAACACTGTCATTCTGATACTGTAGGGTAAATGAATTTATCAGGCTTTTTACACCACTAGTCTCTGTGGCAGTCACCTGCAGCCTTGATCCTCTTAATGCAGAAGGTGCTTGGGAGTGTGGACGACAGGACCACGTGTCGGATTGTGGACACCTAGAGTGTAGGTGCGCACATGTGTGTGTAACTGAGTCTGGAGGTGGGGGTAAAAGCAAAGGCAGTGGAGCAGTGAGAGGCTGAAGAACGAGACTACACCGCCGCGAGATGAGAAAGGAGCACGCCAGAGAGTGCCCAGAGAAGAGCGCAGAGATTCCTGGGGGGCTGGGAGGCGCCATTGTCTGCCTACCTCTTTTCATCCCAGCCTCTCAGCCTGGTGTGACTGTACCTAGTGCCCTGAGAGAGTAGTAAGGCCTGAAAAACCCATGACAGCTCTATCCATCTGCCCAAATCAGTAGTGAACCTGCCCTGTGTTTGCTGGCACTGGAGATACTAACTAAAACAGTGTGGGAATTTTAGTTCTGAGGAATTAGTGAATTTTAGTTAGCCCAATGAGCTCAACTTGTTGCTCATTCACAAAGCACTTGAAAGAAATGAGTAATTGGATCTTCAGAGCAGAATACCAGAGCCTGGGATGGGGGTCACCAAATGCTGGATGTCAGTATACTCCCCTGTCGATCTCCAGGCCTCTCTTGGGGCAACTCTACAGCTCCCATCTCCATGTTGACAAATGTTTTCCCACAATAATGTGATTTAGAGGGATCATCTTCTTTAATTAGAGACAGCTCTTCAAAATGCAAAGTATTCCCAGGCACTTCTAAACCCCCTGATCCTAATTCTAACACCTGAGCTGCTCTGAGCTGATACTAAGGATGAAACTCTCAGAGCACTAAGCTCCCTGGAGCCCCAAAATGAGCAAGAAGTACTTGAAGCTCTACAGAAGCAACTGGGCAACTTTTGCAATATGATCAAAAGATCTCCTCCTTGCTCCTCTCTTGCCAAGAACAAACTCTTAGAAGAACTCTATTATCAGTAAGCTAGAGAGACGATATTCACTTACCTACTGCTTATCAGTAGCCTGCTTTGTGCTGGTAAGACATGAAATTGAGCAAGTCTTGCTTTATAGTCATGTTAGCAGGGCATGGTAGGGGGGTTCTTAAAAATAAACACATTAAAAAATTAAAAAGTCATGTGATCATGACTGTAACAATAATCACATGGGAAAATGTGGAGAATAAGTAGGGAAGAAAATAAAACCACTATGGATGTGGTAGCTGGAAAATAACATGGAATAGTTATTTTCTAGAATGGAGTTATTTAAGTCTTCACCTGAATAATAATGACACAGGGCTGCACTTGTGACAGAAAGCCAGATGGCCTGTGTGGCTGGAGGACAGGGAGCTTGCTGGAAGGTGGTGTGAAATACAGACAGGAATTAAATGATATAGGCCTTCAGAGACTAACATGAGGTGTTTGCATTTATTTCAGTTTCAAGTCTATTAGGAGGTTTAAGCAAAGTAGAAACAGCCCAATCTCCTTTTTGAAACTATAACTCTGGCTGCTCTGTTGTCATGAATTATAAAATAGTAAAAATAGGAAAGAGAGTTCAGGTAAGAAGCTATATTTGGGACTCTAGCAAGAGATGATGCTGGCCTGGTTCACTATGCTCTGGAATTTGAGGAAAGAGACATCAATTTATGGAAGTAACTTGGTTTGGTCAGAGACCACAAGGCTAGCTGAGCTGAGATATATCGACTGGGGACTTGGGGTGACTTTTTCAGTTCTGATATGAGCAACTGAGTTGTTCCTGGTTCCGTTTAATTAGAGATGTTAGACTGTGGGAGGAGCAGATTTGAGTGGGCTAGGGAAAACCAGGGAAACAAGAGTTCCTTTTTGGCTAATTTAAGTCTTAATTAGCACTTAAACATCCAGGGGTAGAAATAATTATATCAAATGATTGAAGATATGAGTCTGATTTTCAGGGTAGACACCAAGGCTGTCAATATAAATTAGGTCATCAGCAGCATTGCATCTAGATAGTTTAAAGCAATGGGGTTGGATGGAATCACATAGGAAGAGGATTTTTATAAAGCAGATAAGAGGTTTCGAGTCTGAGACCTAAATTAGTTCAAAATGTAGAAATCAAATAAGGGGAGAAGTCAGAAAAGGAGATGGAGAAGAAACAGTGAGGTAGGACCACTAGGGGAATTTTCTAATACTGAAGCCAGCAGAAAGTGTTTCCAGGAGAGAAGTCAATGGGTCAAATACAAATGAGAGATTGAGTAAGATTATCATGGAGCAATGCCACTGAATTTCACAGGCGAAGGTTAATGAGACCTTGGAAGTTTAAGTGATTTTATCTGATTAAAGGAATGTGATATACCACTCTTTCTACTTAAATTTCATATCCAGTTCAATATTGAAAAAAAAAAGTGGGAAAGTGTGTTATCTGGGTCATAAAATTCAGCTTAAAAATAATGACTATTAAATAAATATAAGGAACATGCCATGTTATATAAAGGACAAACTAAAGAATTATCATTACATCATCTGCTTAAAATATTTCCCTATCAAAAAGATTTCTAAATGTTAGAATCAACTTCTGCAGGGTTGAAAGGTAATTTTTTATATTCAGATGTTCATTATAACTGGTTTATTAAAGTTTTAAGCCACGTATATTGTAGTCATGAAGTAGTAATAGGTTGATTTAAAAAAAAAAAAAAACAAAAAAAATCTTTGACGTAAAACAAAAACTATGTGGAGTAGGTGAAAATAACTTTTCATGACTTAGAACAGCATTTTTTTTTCTCTAATCCAGGTATGGTGACATGGTCCCAAAAACCATAGCAGGGAAGATTTTTGGTTCCATCTGTTCACTGAGTGGAGTTTTGGTTATTGCTCTGCCTGTTCCAGTAATTGTATCCAACTTCAGTCGGATCTATCACCAAAATCAACGAGCAGACAAACGGAGAGCACAAAAGGTGCGTATTCAGCTCTGTGTGGCTGTGATTTAGCATTTCCCACTTTTTATAATGAGCTTGAAAATCCCTTACTGACCATTCAGTGTTCTGGATTTGGTCGATACTTGCATCAGTCAGCATCAGATAGGATATACTACAGGAAAAAAGAGCTTTAATATCTCAGTAGCTTAAGACAACAAGGGATATTTCTCAATTGCTGTACAATCAGGCTACAGGTCCATTACTGGTCCCATGATAGAAACGCCATCTTGACAGTGTACTTCTGCAATCATTCAAGCAGGGCTAAAAGAACATGATGAATCACACACTGATGCCTAAAGCCTCCTCCTGGAAGTGAGCCAAGTCACTTTCATTTCTATTGCATTAGCCCAAGCAAGTCACATAACCATGTGTAACTTCAAAGTGAGCAGGATGTACAATATTACTATGAAACCAGAGGCAGAAAGAAAAATCTATCTGGTCTACTGCCCTAAAGACAGTAGTAAAATCAAAGATAGGTCCTTGGCAAATTTTATTAGAGTCGAATATTTGGATCTTGTGCATTTCATGTCTGTGTCCATTAGGGGTCAAGCCAGTTCCAGTAATAAGGACTATTGAAAGATGCCTTTCATGTCTCTGATGTGGTACACAGTAGGCACAGGAAGTAGGACAAAATAATTACTTGTATGTGAGTGTTATTCCTGGGCAAGCATTTTACTACTTCTGTCACTTCACACCAGTTAATTATCCCTCTAAGAGTAAGCAAGGTACATATATTCAACTGTAAAATAGGGAAAATAACACCTCACAATAAGATTATGTGCAGATGTACTTAAATCTATATAAGGATATTATAATAATACCAATATTTAACATTTACTGATAGCCGGGTATTAGTTTATTGTTTCTCAAAAAGTAATTCACATAGTTCTCACAACAAATCTATGAATTAGTTGCTCTTACTAGTTCCTATTATGTAGAGGAGAATGCTAAAGTATCCAGAAGTTGAGATATTCTAAGTGGTAGCCCTAATACACTCAAGAAAGATCAAGTGATCCAAACTAATCTGGCTCCCGATCTCATGGACTTAAAAACTATACTACCTCTCAGAAAAACTGTTAGTATTCTTCCCTCCCTATTCTTTGTCAACAGTCTCCTTGAGATTCAGGATTCTTGTTCAGAAATAATTTTGAAGATCTCTTTTGTAGTTTCTTCAGGACTCTGGTATAAATTTCAAGTATTCTTTATGACACTATAGCTGGTCCTTGAAAAATGGAATTATTTTGTTAAATATGCGAAAGTCATTCATAACCTCAACTAAAGTGGATGCCCAATCTGGGGGATGTGGTATAACTACAAAACATCATGAAAGGATTTGCTGTAGCTCATAACTATCTTTGTAGGTAATTCCAGAACAGTATTTTAAGTGTGTTTGAAGAACTTCATTCAGTCTCTCTAAAATTATAGTCTCATAAAATAACTCTTTGCAAAGTTCAAATATGTTTGTCTACACAACATAATGTCCAGAGAACTTGCTCATGTCCATTGTCAGAGATCCTCTTCCTTAATCAAAAAACTGTTCTTTCAGCCTTATAGTTTCTTGCTTTAGAAAGTCTCCCATTTGGGGGCAATTATTTGATTAAATATTCCAAATAGCATGAATATATAGCATTGATAATCCAATAAAGGGAGGGTCAGGAAAAGGCACTCTCTGAGTAGTTGTAGTCTCATGCTGAGCTCACCTCTGGAAAATATTGATGGAGGAATTTGGGCCACATCTGACCCCTCTATTAGGGACTCTCAGCTACCACCACTATGGCCCTGACCACATATTACAATCCCTCCACTGGGCAAACTTGTACACTGTTTAAAATAGTAGAAATCCTACAGAAATTCTTAGCTCCCCAGCAACTATCCATCTATATTCTTGAAAATTCTTCATTGAGTTACCTATAATTCATTTTCTCAATACCAAAAAAGAAAAAGAGAGAGCTACCAATATGAAAGCTGTAAAAAGTAGAAAGTTGATTTTTGAATAAAACAATTTTTCGAATGTATGTATTTCAAACTTTGTCATCTGCAATAAGCAAATCAATAAATAAAACCTCAGAATGTTTTGGAGCATTTTTGACTAAATAGATTTAGAATGCAAAAGTAAATAAATGTGATCTTAAAAACTACATTAAGTAAAGAAGTATGTTTTATGAATGTTTTTTGGTATCTTGGAAATATTTTCTAAGTTTCTGCCATAATGCATAGCATGACTGTTAGAAAAATTGGCTTAATAAAGCAGAATATAGCAACCTAATGTGGTATGTGTAGTAAATAGTCTGTAACCATTAAACTGGACAAGTCATTAAAAAGAACAGAGGCGATGGAATAAAAGAAGTCATCAAAGGATATGTCCAAATTTCTTTCCCAGGAAATTAAAAATATAAGGCAGTGTAAACAGTCACTAGTCCAAAATAGTTTAAATTTATCTGGACCTGAGTGATTTGACATATATCAAAATTATACAAAAATCACAGCTAATTTAGTCAAGCAGTCCATGCAGTAGAAACACCAGTCAAACTGAACAGTAATGTACCAAAATGTTTTATACCAGAGTTTTTTGCTTTGTCCCTTTGCCAACTGAACTCAAGCAATAGCATGATATAAATATATATAAATGCATGCACTTGAGAATATTCCCAGCATCACTCAGGGATATTTTTTTTCTTCTAGCTCATCCCCCTACCAAGTGTTCTTCCTGCTTTCACTAGCTGCTCCCTCCCTTTAAAAGGAATCTATCACCCCATTTCTATCCATCCTTGATAAATTGATAGGTTAGTTAATATACACTTAAACTGGGATATCCCCAGGGTATATATAACAATGTTCCTCCATTGTACTGAGAGAAGTACCCAACATGAAAATAGTCACTTAATATTTGTATCATGAGTAAAGGAATATTTATGAATATGTGTTTTGTACCCTCCTACATCTTCTTCCAGTTTTCTCATTCATGCATTTATTCATTTATCCATATCTGGATCTTCTCGCTGTTCTCCTAACCCATTCCACTCACCCTTCCAGTGCCCTTTCCACGAGCTTAAAACCTAGCACTGTGCCTGCTCAACCTTGCCACCTCCGGGATTAACCAAGCTCTCTCTATAGCTGGGAACTTAATACTGTCTCCCACTGCTTTCTTCCAATCTCTCTTCTTTATTCTTATATAGCAATAACTTATTTCTAAGGAAGCTATTTTTCTAAATAAATGGAAAGATTCCCATAAATTCCTTAAGTTTTTAAAAGCTTAATATGTTGCCTCCATATGAAGTATTGTTCTAAATCTAAAGTGAAAAAAAAAAAAGTAAAATTTCTAGAATAAATGACAGGTGTCAGGGCTGATATTCTAGAATAGAATTGCCTCAGACTACAAAGGAGAGAGGCCTTCTCTACCTCACTTTAAGGCTGCCTAGGATGCTTATTTTTCAAAAATATTGAAAATACTTTTGACGTGGTAAAAACATGATCTAATAATTTCTCTTAATTTAGGGCCTCATTTAGAAGATAGGTCCTATTAAAGGAAATTGCTATCTCTATGGTTTTTGACCTATACATCTTTCTTTGATTAAATCTCCAGCCTCTGTTTCAGAAAACACATTGTACAGTTCATATAATATCATTTGGTACAGTTAAAAAAACAATCCAATGACTAAAAACCACTGCATACTAGCCTCTGAATGTTCCACAGTAAAAGGGCTTCTTGTCAAATTAAGTTTAGAAAAATTGTATATGATATTCTTCCTTTCATCCTTACAGAAAGAAAGGATGAATGCAAATGTATTATGAGGAATCCAACAGCCAAGCAAACTGTTTAACCCTAAGTATTTCCAAAACTTTGCTTGACCACAGAACCAGTTGTTCATTTGCTTTACTAGGTTTGGATTTTATCCCTAGTACTTAATAGTTCCTTGGAGTTGACATTAAAAAACCCTGTTGAGTTTAGAGCAACTTTTTAAAAAACAATTTATGAAATATTGTTATGCAGAGGGAACAAGCACCACCAGTATTTCTCAGGGCAGATAAAGAATTTGAAAGTAACATCAAAGTAACAGTACAGTAACAATATAAACATCTTTACTAGAAATTTGGAAACCTTCCACTTTTCACATAGGCTGAGGTAAAGTATTTATTGAAAGCTTACTCTAATTTCCATGATATTTGCCATGCCAAGAATTGTATTTTCTATGGGGTTGAGGGTGGGAACCAGAAGGAGTATTTTTCTTGTTACCAGTGGCAGGTATTCTCTTAACCTTCCAACTGCACAGCCAGAGTTGCCAAGATTGTCATACTGATTGGGTCAGAAATGAAATGAAATGATTTTCTAAAATACCTTTGTAAAAAAATCCCTCAATTACCTTTTGGAACCAACGATGTAATCATAGGTCATAAAGGCTAGCATTCAACAGACATTTGGTGTGGTGTTCCACAAGACCAATTAAAGCAATTAACTCATATAGCATTGTAATAAAATGAAAGAAAATAGTCACAACTGAAATTGAGATGGGAGGTTCTTTTTCTAACACCGCATGTGATTTAGCAAAATGGCTATTCTGCCTCTAAAATCATGGTTTCTTTTTCTGTAAGCTTTGAACTGTTTCTGTGGTAGTGGTTCCACCATATGTAGGCTTTCCATTACGAGAAATGTGTGTCATTTCCCTTTGCTGGATAGTGCTTTTGGTTAATGCATACGCCTCATTTATGAAAGAAAATAATGTGTCCTAATACTGCTGCTAAATGCTTAGCGAATGATATAAGTGAGAGAAGTGACTGTGATATAGCCAATATAATTACACTCAGTGGTTACAAAAGGAAAGAAAGAAGGGGGGATGATGGAGGGAGGAAGGAGGGGAGGAGAGAAGAGATGGGGCAGGAAGGAAAGGAAACCATAAAAGGCATTGAATATTCCAGGAGACCAATGAAATTTTAGGACTAAATTGCAATAGCCACCTCTTTCTGGAAACCAAATGCATATTTAAATAAGTTATTTCTAAATTATTACATCAATTCTAGGTCATTTCCAAATGTATTTGCCACTTGCTATTTCTTTATTGAGCCTGGCCTGAAATCCTGGCTATTGTAAACAGCTATTGAAGTTAAAATTTTTCTACCTTACAACTTTATTCCTTAGTATTGTCTCAGTATTTTGAATGTTTTAAATATTATACTGCCAATATAAAGAGTGGAAATAAATATGATATTTGTGCAAAGTATTGTCTCAACCTGAAAGTAACATATAGGAAGAATAAGTTCATGGAGGTGGAGAGAAGGGGTGAAGTTGAAGTCAGATGATTCTTTAATGTTATTTTCAGAGCTTCACACATCTCAGGCTGCTCTCAAATCTGCTTTCAAATGCTGTGAGTAAAAGATCATCTTGATACAAATTTGAAGAGAATTTTGGCAAAACCTATGAAACAAAATACACATATGTATACACTCTTTGAACCAGGAATACTTCTGCTTCTAGAAATTCATCTGGAAACTAAATTCATAATGATATTCAAAAAAAGACAGTTTGCAAAATTACACAAAAGAGATGAAATTATATGAAAGGGCAAGTTAACCAAAAAAGAACCATATGCATTACAAAGATTTTTGTAGAAGTGTAAATCATTGTGACCTGCTTGGAAGGCAATTGGTGACATCTGTCAAACTTGCAAAGGCATAAACCCTTTCTCACAGTAATTCTGCTGATACTAATTCTCGCTACTCACATGTGTCCAAAGTTTTATCACCAAGACACATGTTCTCTTTGTCCCAGCCACGTTAGCCTCTTAACCTTGTTTACACCATTAGTGTCAGTAGAGTCAGCTAGTCAAACTATTTAAAATTTTTAAATAAAATAACCATTAAAATTATTGTTGTATGGCTAAATAAGTGATAGGTCATTCGATCAGTGGTATATTGTACATCCGTAAACAAATGACTTGGATCTATCTATGTAAATATGGAAGGAGTTCCACCTGCAGTAACTGATCCCAGCTGGGTGCAGAGAATGAGGTATCTTCTTCCAACTGAGTAAAAATATATTTACCCAAGAAATTTCTGGTATGATCCTCTAGAAATGTTGCCAGTGCTTGACACTAAAGACTAGGAGTAGAGGCAACTCCAAAATACAGAGAGACATACTAGTTTTTCATCCATTTTAAAATAAGTATACATGTGTTTTCTTTTTTTTTTTTTGTTTAAAAATCAATGTAATTCTTTTTTTTAAAGATTTATTTATTTATGCATACAAGCACTGAGGTACAGAGCAGAGGTGCAAGGGGTGAGAGAATCCACCAGACAGAGTGGGGAACAGAACAGGCAGATCCAGATGAACTGAAATACACTGCTGAGGGGAGTAGCGGGCAGGGCAGAAGAGGTCTGCTGTGCCATATGGGTCACCTCCCCAGCCGGCAGCAGGGATCGAACTCGTGCTGCAGTGGTTATGGTTTGCTTCATAGTGCCTTGTTTAACCCACTGCGCCACCAGAGAGGGCTCTGTAATTTCTTTTTTTAAAAAATATTTTATTTATTTATGCATAGAAGAGCCAGGATACAGGCAAGAGATGCAGGAGATGGGAGGATTCACCAGAGACAGAGCAGGGAACAGAATAGGCAGATGGACTGAAATACACTGCTGAGGGGAGCATCAGGTGAGGCAGGAGAGGTCTCCTGTGCCATGTGGGTCCCCTCCCTGGCCAGGGATCCATTTTAAGCTCAGTGACTGCAGAGGCTCCGCAGTGCAGCACTCAACCCCTGTTCCACCAGTGAGGCCCTACATGCATTTTCAATTTAAAAAATAAATTCTTAAAAATTTTATTTAAAAAGAACATTCCAGAGTTAGAGACTGAAATAGTCTTTATATGCATTGTTTAGAAATGGAAAAGAAAACATCCTTGTGTAATTTTACAAGGCAATCTTATCTTAGCTGTCCTACTTATTTCTTTATATTCACTTGTTAGATACACATCATACCAAAGGAATGATTACCCACATAATGTTCTCCACTCACTCCATGGCAGTCTGGAGCAGGTAGACAGCACCAGCTGTAAAGCAAATGGAATGCCATATATCTGGTTTAATGGTGGGTTCCCTCACTAACGTCATTTTGGTAATATCACTGTAACTATGAGCAATTGAAGTGACCACCCCGAGCCTCTTTTAACTGAAGAACATTCTATATGCATAAATGCTTTAAAAATTAAAAGTAAGGCTATATATCACTTTGGAGTGACTCACTGGGTTCTTCGTATCAACAAATTCAAGAGAGAAAGAGAAGTCAGGTGAGCATGCTATAGTATGGACTTGTGTAGGCAGACTGAATAAAAGTAAATAAATTCCCTGAATTTTTTCAGAGTCCATGTTGGTCAGCATGGGGTCTGCATTGACCAATTCCATAAAAACTGATTGCAAAACTAAAATTGATATTTGAAAGGGCAGATACAACTGAATATTTTTTTTTTAAAGGGAGAAGGAAAGACAAAGGGATAAAAGGGAGTGGGGAAGAAAGGGAGGAGAATTCATTCCTAGAACTTAATTCCAAATTTTTAAAAGGATATTAGTTTAAATGTAAAGGACTTGGCAGCTAGTTTGCTGCGTCTTCCTTTCATTAAGTTACTCAGATTGGGATAAGTGAAAATATAAATAAAGTCATACTGCTGTTTTTCTCTGAACACAATTAACAGAAACAATAATGAAATAATTTGATCTTACTTAAAGACTTCATTACAATTCTTAAATGCATAACCCAGTTCCAAGGTAAATTGTTCATACCAATAAATATTAACTAAAAGTACTCAGTGGTGAAAATTTAATGTTCAGTCGTTACTTACGAAAAGCCTCCATATTATTAAAATTACATACTCTGACATTAGGATTATACAAGAGTGCATTCAGTGTTTTAAGAAACCAACTGTAAGTATTAACAGGACATTCATATTTCTTCTCTAGAAAGCCAGACTGGCCAGGATCCGGGCAGCCAAAAGCGGAAGTGCAAATGCTTACATGCAGAGCAAGCGGAATGGCCTACTCAGCAATCAGCTCCAGGTAAAGTCAAGCACTTCCCTTTTTCTAATGTTCAATTTATTGGTGTAATATTGATCGAACCTTTTTAACAATATAATTTTATTGTGGGTAGTTATGAAAATGGTGACTGAAACAACAAAATTGTCATTTTTTAATAACTTCTCTATATATGGTCTTACAGGTGGCAATAGCTTAGAGACTTGGGCTGTGAAATACTGCCAGCAAATCATAATTTCTGTTCATGACTGGGCACTATTTTTGCATTGACTCGTGTAAACATGGTGTGATAGTATGATTTTTAATAAGAAATATATACTAGATCATCTTCCAGTTTCTGGAAGGAACCCCTGAATCCCAGGGAACTTCTTAAGCCTTGGGAGCTATAAAGGTGTTGTTATGTTAATGAGATAACTCTTAGACCACACCTATGAATGGGACCTGGGGGTCAAGGATCAACCAAGTGGTCCAGATAGGGAAGAGGGACTGGAGATTGAATTCAATCACCAATGGCCAATGATTTACTTAATCAAGCCTATGCAATGAAACAACCTCAAAAACCCAAAAGGATGGGGTCCTGAGAGGTTCCAGGGGGGTGAACATGTGGAAATTTGGGGACAGTGGCATACTCAAAAGGGCATGAAATTTCCATGCCCTTCCCCATAATTTTTCTGTGCATCTCTTCCATCTAGTTGTTTCTGAGTTATGTTCTCTTATAATACACCAGCAATCTAGTAAGAAAATGTTTCTCTGAATTCTGTGAGTCACTCTAACAAATTAATTATACCTGGTGGGAGGAGGTGGTTCTTGAGAAACTCTGATCATACCCAACTAATCAGAAGGTACAGGTAACCTGGATTTTAGACTGGTACCCCCAGTCCAAGGTGAGGGTCACTGGCACCTCCACTCTACAGCTCATCAGTCAGAAGCACGAGTGATAATCTGGGCTTGCCACTGGCATCTGAAGTGGAAAACAGATAGGGGACATTCTTGTTGGACTGAGCCCTTAACCTGTGGACTATGATGCTACTTAGCATTCAAATTCAGTTGAATGGCATATAGGATACCCAGCTGGTGCCCAGAGCATTGCTTGATGGGGAACCCCCATGAAACACAGACACACAGAGACACATACACACTTTAGAATTGGGTCCAGATCCCTTTTTACATGGGAAATGTATAATATTTTCAATGTCTCAAATAGCTCATTATTTTTCTCTTTAATAGTCTGTGGGGGGCGCTGGGTAAAATGTGACATGATATCTTATTTTACTTCTTAATGGAGAGGGAAACTCATTTAGTGTGATAAAGGTCAGAGGGTATAAAACACAATTTGAGAAACTTTACTTTTACCTCAACAAAACTTCCCTTAGTATTTAGGAATCTATCCGCTTCTAAAATAGCTTTCATGTAGGTGAGCACGATAGTGGTTTCAAAATCATCTACATAGTAGGTTAAAAATTATTATAAAGAAGAAGAAGAAAGCACCCAGGCTTTCAGAGATAGTAGGTAGTTGAATGAGTAAAAGAGATTTCAGTTTTCAATTTCAGGAAACAAATCTAAAAGACAACCAATAATTTGATGAAAATACAAATGCTGTCCAGCAAACTGAAAAGCAATGCACCTGCTTTATTTAAAACAAAAAAAAAAAATACTGCCATTTAATCTCAAGAAATAGGCCAGATCTCTCTGTCAAAATGTGTGGCTAAGGTTCTTATTGTTGGAAAATAAAATAGAAAGCTCTTCTCTTCTCTGTGTTAACAGTCCTCCGAGGATGAGCAGGCCTTTGTTAGCAAATCCGGCTCCAGCTTTGAAACCCAGCACCACCACCTGCTTCACTGCCTGGAAAAAACCACGGTAAGGAAGTAGGCCTGACTGCCAGCCACTGTCCTCAGACAGTAACCCTATTTGCTTTTGTGAATGCTTAGTGCTTCCAAGCATGATTTCACTGTCTGTATTACTAGAAAATATGCCAAAAACCAAGGAGTCAGAAAAATTCACAATATTTTAAATTACTCTAAAAGACTCCAGTGACTTTTCAACTTGGAAAGCATTTCGAGACTTATTTTAAAATGCTTTTGTCCTTAGTGGTTGTCACAACTCTAGTGCAAAATATCAAATCAATGCAGATGAAAACTTGTCTTTCCACTGCTGAATGCAAGTCCTATAAAGTATCATTTCCCCTGATTCTTAAATTGCTGATTAAACAGAAAAAAGTAATGATGTTCAAATGTTCCTGCCATCTGGATAAAGGTAATATTAATAGCAACAACAAAAACATAGACAAACTTAATGTAAGCATTTATTTCATTCACAGCTATAATGAACAAAGATAATAAAACCAATTTAGTCTCATAAGAAAAGCAACACATCTAATCATTGCCATGCCCCCTGGGGTTGAGAATTGAGTTTGCATTTCTCCACTTATCAGCAATCCATCTGACAACTTCTTTGGCTAAGACATCCATTCCCTAGCTAGCTTTTCAAAAGAAGTCACAGCCTATGACCACAAAGAAGAACAAAACTTTCACCATATTTGAATCAAGTCTCTTTAGTCACTCAAAAGAAATGCATATTTGTATTCTCAATTCCAACAGGCTTCTTTAACTCATTCAGTCATTCAACAAGCATGGATTACTTGCCTGCTAAAGACCAGAGGGGTCAGGCCCTTCATACACCATCAAGTTGGGGGAGGCCTCTGCTCCTACTGCCCTCCAAGTGTGAGATAAAGCACAAATGTTACTGGAGCAGAACAAGTAAGGAGCAGCTGAAACTATGGCGGGGGCACAGTGGGGTGTAGACAAGAGGACAAGGTCATAGCATCAGACAGGGCTTCTTGGAGGAACTATAGTTGAGATCCAAAGGATGTCTAAGAGATAGATAGGCAAAGAAGTGAAGGGGGTAAAAGGTGAAGTGGCACCTGAGGGAAGGCTAGGACTTGGCTTAAGAGGGATGAAGGCAGTTGAGGGTGTCAGGAGAAAATGCAATGTGACACAAATGCAAGCAGACTGAACTGCAGTGGCTGGATGATGGCGAGCTTTAGAGATAAGTGAACAATTTTGATCCTTATCTCATAATAAATGGGAAATTATTTGAGGGCTTTAAACAGGAAAATTACATGATTATATTTGCATTTTTAAATAAAGGTCTTTAACTTATTAGGATATCTCCTTGAAAGTTAAATAGCATTGATAATAGAATGTATTTATCCCTAACTTTCATTTTTTACTTTTTTACATTTTAGGCTTTTTAAATTAAATATTAACACTGATTAATGTAGTTTAAACTGAGTTCCCTAAATAGAGCTACCTTCAAAAATATACAGTAGCCAGCAATAAAATGACTTCTTCCCTTCCAGTCACTAATGAGATAAATTACAATCTAATCTCTTCATAACTTGTCTTATGTGTGTGAAATATGCAGTATAAGAGAAGAAAACAGGTTGTGAATCCTTTGTGAACTATGTATTGTTCTATAAAATAGTATTTAATGTGAAATTCCATGTTATCTGATGACATTATTCTCTGGTCTCTAAACAGTAGAATGTTAAATTTCATTACCTCAAAATGCTTGTCTCAGCAAAGAACTGATGAAATAAGTAAAGAAAACCATCTATTTGTTTTTAGCCAGAGAGTTGCTTCAATTGTTTCACTAATATTTTAGGATTAGAGATGATTGGGTGAAATTCAGCACAGGCAAAGCCTTCCATTTTAGGACTGCCCTCACAAAGAAAAAAGTAATGGAGGCCACTCCCTGGGTGCTCAGACTAAAAATGTTTTCCCTTATATTTCTGAGGTAAAATCCTTGCATAGATATTTTAGGAGATTATTCTTTACAAAAAAAACCCTTCATCTTCAAATCAAAATTTATGCTGTTTCTCTAAGATATGATATATGAGATGACCCCCCACCTTTGCTTCTCAAGTGGAAGAACCCTGAATATGGACAGGAATGATGAGTCCAGCCAGTGCCGAATCACAGGCAGGAAAAGGTGTCTTCAGAAGTTCAGTGCTATACCCCTCTGGGACAAACAAAGTGACACATTTTGCAGATCGATACATTTCATATATTTGACTAATGAATCTTATTTTATGGGACCTTCTAAAGAAATGGGACGTATCTTTCTTACCTCACTTGCTAATTAAAAATGTTTTCATTCCCAGATGAAAATATTTGCTAATATAAAACAAAGAGTCTAACTGGGGACATTCAATTAAAATAGTCTCTTCCATACCTTCATCTGCTTAAAAAATAAATGTCAATATGCATTTATACATTCCCTGTGGGTATTATCTATATTCATATCCAAAGGGTTTTTTCCCCCTTCAGTGTGTCACTTCCAGCCTTTGTGTTTAAATTATTAAATGCTATTTCAAAATAGTCTATAAATGGATACTAAATCAGCCTGCACATGTCAATCTTGAGGTCTAACCAACAAAATTTTACTTTCACACAAATGCCAACATTTGTTGTGTTGAGGTGGCTTTGACATTCTAATCATCTTCAAAATGATTTTAGTTACCCAGTGGAGAGTCTAAATGTATGTGGCATATTCAAGTCTTAAAAATAAAAGCTATTCATTCCCTTGTTTAAATTTAAAATGTGTTTCTGTGCTTTCTTCACATTTTCTTACAACTATGGAACAGAATCACGAGTTTGTGGATGAACAAGTCTTTGAAGAAAGCTGCATGGAAGTTGCAACTGTTAATCGTCCTTCAAGCCACAGTCCATCTCTCTCTTCACAACAAGGAGTCACCAGCACTTGCTGTTCACGGCGACACAAAAAAACTTTCCGCATCCCAAATGCCAACGTATCCGGAAGCCACCGAGGTAGTGTGCAAGAACTCAGTACGATTCAGATCAGATGTGTGGAGAGAACCCCACTATCTAACAGGTACTAAGATGATCTGTGTGTGGACCGCACACCTGTGCAGCTTCTCAGCATCATCTCCACTCCAGCCATTGCTGCCTCTGTGGCATCTAAATCCTAGTCCTCCTTGGTTTAGAGTGAGACAAATCTGATACTGCAACAAGTAGGAAAATGGATCCCCTGCTTATTCATCCAGAGTCAAAAGAAGTAGCTGTATTAGTAATAACAAAGTAAAAAGAAGATAAGACGGTCAGGCATTCACAAATGCCTACCTCTTCAACTCCACAATTTTTCCTTATTTGCACAAAGACCTCTGTGCTCAGGAGTCCCTGATGTAATCACAAATAGCCTGCAATGATAGTCAGCCCAGCAAAAAGAGACAAATTAAATTGACATTGATGACTGAAAAGTATTCAATGGCATCTAAAACTGTATCAACAACTTTCAGCCTAACAGTGAAAATCAAAACTATGCCCACACAAATCTTTTGAATCAATATAAAATTTTGGTCATAAACATATTTTGGGGCCACAACAAATACAAAAATCAATCCGATGAAAAAAAAATTAGTGAAACACCAAAATTTCTTTCCTCTTATTAGTTTATAGACAATTTTAAGTGAATTTTTTCTTTCTCTTTGCTCCTCTTCATTTGTAATTTGCAATTTTTTTTTACCCCAAATGAATGCATGTAATGAAAAAATAGTACACTTAAATTCTATGTGATCAAAAAGTCAACTATGACAAAATAATTTTACTTTATTCTCCAAATTGAATCACTGTATTTTGAGATTAACAGTTCATTAATCAATCTGGTGCTACTTCTTTGTTCAAATTCAACAATCTTTGTTGAAAATCTGGATGAGGTTTTTAATTCACATTATGTTGGTTTATATAAATTAATGTCTCTAGGACCAGAATATTAAATTTTGGAGCAAAGAAAAGTTTCCATCTCCAAGATATTTTACTTCTGTGCTAGTTTATATCCATTCCAAATGAAATAGAAAATGGAGAAGTATTTGAAAAGAAAATCTTTTAAGTTTTCCATGAAAAATAGTTTTAAGCTTCTCTGCATAACTTCTTTGCTCATTTTTTTCTCCTTCCCTCTGTAAGGATAAAACTCACACAATAATACCACTTGGGAAAACCTTGAAGTAATAGATAGTAATGACTAACTTTTGGGCTTCTTAACATTTGGATGTCACTAAGTTAAAAGCTTTTAAGGGCAGTATATATCCCAGAGAGAAAAGATACTGAAAGATTCTGTGATCAAAGGAATTTAGAACACAGCATCTACCCCTATCATTACAGTATCTCAAACCTCTCAGTGGTTCTGTCTTGAAGAAAACTATTACTTTGCTCAACCCAGGTTTTTCCCAAACTTCCCTAATCCTCTTTCTGGCATTTTTTTTTTTTTTTAGAAAACACTTTGAGAAACACTGGTTGAGCCAAACTATGCTGGGTTTTTTGCATTTATTTGTTGCTGATGACATGACTAATGTTAACATTAATATATATATTTTATATATGTCAGTGTTAACATGTATTTGGTGGTTTATTTTTTAAAAAGTCATGGTAATTATTGTTAGGCATTTTAAGCATTTATAAACCTGAAAACATATTCCTCATTTATTGGGGGAAAAGTTTCTTTACGTAGACAACTTACTTTCTTAAATCTATTTTTTCCTCATCAGCCGATCCAGTTTAAATGCCAAAATGGAAGAGTGTGTTAAACTAAACTGTGAACAACCTTATGTGACTACAGCAATAATAAGCATCCCAACACCTCCAGTAACCACCCCCGAAGGAGATGACAGGCCAGAATCCCCTGAGTACTCGGGAGGGAATATTGTCAGAGTGTCTGCTTTGTAAGACCATTAAAATCGAGTCTAAGAGAATTTGAGTCCCGGATGTGGAGAGAAACCCAACGTGGAAGAAAGAAGAAAAAAAAAAAAAACTCTTTGCAGATGAGAACAGCAAAGCGAGAAGGTTGGTAGTAAAACAAAAACAAAGCTTCCAAACTTAAGGATGGAAACCCAACCACCCAATGGCATTTCGAGACCAAGTGTGAGCTGTTATGCGGAGAAAGAGTCTGTGGCCCTAGGATTTTGTGTGAGCACCATGAAATGCCGCCTACTGATGCTTCTTACGACCAGAACTCTTTTGTAATAAAATTAATAAAATAAATCTTTGGGCATAAAGTTCCAGTTGAATGCAAAACAAAAAAAATTATGGAAAACATTTTGATAAAAATTTTTCCTGTTAAAACCATGAACATTGGCAGTGATGAAGACTAGTACATTTAAAAAACTCATACAGCACATTTGTACTGACTGAAGGAAACCATCCTAATGCATGCTAGAATTCTTTGGAGCAGTGATCTCAGTTTCCTTATGTTGTCTTCAGAATAGGCATGATAAACTATAACTGTAGAAAGGGGGAATTTCTGTGCACTTACAACAAGCTGATTGTTCATGTTCCATGGTGGGCTGTGCAGATAAACTCCTTTTAGAACCACAGTGTTTTTCATGGGGATGCTCATTAGTAAATCTAAAGTGTTCAGATAGTTCAGTATTAATTATTGTTTTACCTTGCAACTAGATACTGTTACAACTGCAATAATTCATTGTACACCTGTTGTATCAGGCATCAGAACCTTTTGTTGTTGTATTTTTCAGATCTTCATAGATACAGTAAGAGCCACATTCATACACAAGCTTCTGGTGTGGCCAGGTTTTAGATAACTTTTTAATCCAAAACTATTGTGCCATAAATGTTTTTCAGTAATATCCTTTAGTCTTCTGTATTCCCGTGCCAGTGCATTCTTTGTTCCTGTATTTCTATAGCTCCTTTCTATTGGGTTTATCGTCATCAACTGGACTCGTTTTGTAGTTCAAATGAATTTCCTACTTTTGTATTCCCCAACAAAGTATCTTGTAAGTAGATTATCATCATCAATCCCCTTGTCCAAAATTAGAAAAAAGGAGTTGACATCTATGATTTATCTCTAACCTTGTTGCTGTTACAGAACAGCCCAGATACTGGATATATCACTACGTGTCATGAAAAGAGTTGGCTGGGACTAATATCATAGGATCAATGATCCCAGAATCTCACTTGATGTATTATTTATTTTGCTTTAGATCTCGAATACATTTTGAGAATAACTAATGTGAATTGAAATGCAGAGATAAACTGGAGCGCTCTATGTAGCAATATTTAATGAAAGCTTGCTTTCTACACTATGGGAGAAGGCAGCACAAATAATCTCAGATTGGGTCCTGTGTATTATAAGGAGCAGTTTTTCTCTTCTACAGAAGACAAGAGTTTGATGATGCAAAGTTGATCTCCATGTACATTTAATTGAAAAGTCTTTATACCTTTTCACCTTTAAAATATATTAGCAGACATATCTGCCCGTGACAGTGTAATAAAGTTTTATGTCAAATGAAAAGTCTTGTTCATTCCAAACCACCACTATAAGGAATCAAGTTAACTTCTGTACGTGGAAAGAGTTAATAATTATCCCTCTACTATAGAGATTTTTAAATGCTTATCATAATTTATCCTAAAAAGGAATTAATCCAACCATTTCCAAGCAAAGCCAGAAATTCTTGCTTCCCGTTTCTAGAATAGCTTCTAGAACAGTGCTGTGCACACAGTAGATCTTAATAAACATTTGTTGAATGAAAGTAAGATAAACTCTACTCTCTCTCTCTAGGGAAGAACTGGCTTTATTCCTAGTGTGTCTTTTAAAAAGTTACTAATCTTCTGGAGCGTGAATATTAACAATTATATTTTAACACCTGCCTCGTGTCACTTTATGCTTTTAGAGCAAATATATAGTGAAACATCTTTGATGGCATTTGTCTAAATACTTTTTTAAAAGTAGACTAAGGAAACCACAATCAGGAATACTTAGCTCTTTTGATTCCCAATGAGAAGTTCTATTTTCATGTTCATAATATTACATTTTTAAAAGGCAGTTAGATTATTTCAGTTGACAATTCTGTCTCTTTTTGACTTATCATTTACCCAGAACTATTAATTTTTTTAGACTTTTGGAAAAGAAAAAAAATACTTTGGTGTTTAGGTGATTTAAAAATATACTGTGTCGGTGGTGAATGACTATTGATGATTGTGTTAAGTGCATCTGTATTGTAAGTGAAATGTAATTATTTCTGTGTACCATATGGAGTAATCAAGGTCATTGTTTTTGACAATTTTGTTTGAAATTCATATATCTTATTTCAAAGAATAGCATAATATCTGCATTATGCTGAAAAAAAAATAGACCTTTGGAAATACTTAAATAAAACATGTGCATGCTCAAACAGGACAATATGGTTGACTCTTGCCCTTTTTCCTTCCTTTCTTTCTAAAATCTAGTAGTTTCTACTCATGCTACATGTTTGAAGAATATGTATCATTGCCAACTGTACATGTACTGCAGCATGTTCAAACTCTAAAAACACATGATAACACTTAATTTCAGTGATGATAACACTTAAATTCAGCCTAAATAGGGAAAGACAGTGGCTTTCTGACAACAATGATTTTTAGGCACACACACACAACACACATATACACGTTGATACATGTATGTGTGTATATATACATATCTATAAGTATACAGTGTGTATACATACACATTCACATTGATTTGTATTTTTTAAAAACATGCACACACTGATGATGGGCATCTCTTTAATAGTCAAGTGGAGATAAAAAGCAAGGAAATTAAGAGGTTATTATAAGAAAGAAGTAAAAGAATATACCATTTAACAAAGAATGCTTTTAACAAAACATAACTAGTGATCTTCTTAATGGATCTCTTTTTTTTAATCTTATTATTCTTTTCCTTTACAGCCCTAGATTTACTGAGGTGCCAACCCTGTGTTAAGAAGGTTCAACACACCTCCCTATTCTTGCAACTTTATTCCAATATTGGTTTGGAAATAGCCTCCATGGAGTTGTATAGATCGCTACTGACAACATTGTTCAAATGAATAAAAAGGGATTGTAAATATTAAGTAGCTGATCCTCAGAGTTTTATAAGAAAGCACCTCCCAACTTCCCTTGAATGTTGATGTTTGACTTATGAATTCAGTTACAAGAAGGGCTTATTGCTCCACACTATTGCATGTACCTCATCAGAACATGCTATGTAGATGTACTATGCTTTGGGAGAAAAAAAAGGCTTTCAGTTGTCTCTACTTCAGTTATTGTATTTAGTAAAACATTTTCAAAAGAGTTAGGATTTTTTTTACTTAAAAGGAATTATCACTTTAGAACACCACATTTAATACAATTATATAACATGTATTTACTAGAAAAAGCTTTCAGTGGAAACAATACTAGATAAAATTTTTTGGCTTTTACTACCTGCCTTCTCTTTTTTCCTTCTCTTGAGCACTAACCATTCTTTGCCTCTGGTTTTTCTATGAAAATCTACTAGGTAACTACTGTTCATTTTACCAGTAACTCAAATTATTAAGTGCTTCAGAGCGGCCAGTCTTTGAATAGGTGATGGAGAAATAGAAATGGTAAATCTCTATAGAAAAATCCTCTTAAGAAATTACAGGATGATAACTACTCTGATTTACACTGCTATTCATAATTTCATACTACAAGTATTATCCTCTCTGTCATACTGATAGTCATTTTTCTACCTTCATCTCCTGAAGAAATCCCTTCTACAGAAGTTATATCAAGACAGCGTTCTTCAAAGTACTTTTTGTTTTTAAAAGAATTGGTGTGTAGGAGAGAGGTGGAAGGAATGAAAGGATTCACCAGAGATAGAGCAGGGAGCAGAACAGGCAGATTTACTGAAATGCACTGCTAAGGGGAGTAGCAGGTAAGATAGGAGAGGTCTGCTGTGCCTTATGTGGGTTAGCATCTTGACCAGAATTCCAACTGAGGGTTTAGTGGTGATAGTGCTGAGACTTAACTCCTAGGTCACCAGAGAAACCCCTTCAAAGTATTTTTTTATATCTACCCATGAAATCACTAAAATCCGGTTTCTGTGAGGAGGGTTCTCTCTATGGATGGAGCGAGTAGAGGAAAGGGCACATAAATTCATACCTGCTTGAAGAAAAGAGAGAAGACAAAACAGAAAAGAAGGCAGAACTTTGCATTTATGGACTTGAGCATGGCAAAACACCAGCCTTCCCAACTTTTAGTCTTTCCTTCCTACCACAGTTTCAGAGGGTATGAAGAAAGCTTATTTAAATAATTTCACAGGACAAGAACCACACAAGACTGCTGTGAGTCCTAACACTACGCTGCAAATTATTTCACCTGATTAATCCCATTGAAATATGTGAGAGTGAGAAAACAGAGCAGTAATTTGAAACAAAATATAATTTTTAATCCATGGTGCACATCAAGAAATTGATCCTAAGTGATATATGTCAAATCCAAAACATAGGTCTGGCTGAAGACCATATTGAATGGGTGGGTACCAGAGAGGTGGAGAGAGACTTGGAGGAACCCTAGAAGACAACAGTGGGGGTAGGAGTTTGATCAGGACTACAAGGTGGTAGGGAAGATTTCTTTGATTCTAATCAACAGGCCAACATTTTTTTTAGCTTGATCAATTCTACTGTTACAAATTGCTAACAGAAAAAGTTATTTACTCTTTCCAAATTACCATTTTTTAAAGATTTGTTTATTTATGCATGCTAGAACTGGGATACAGGCCAGAGGTGTGGGGGGGTGAGAAGAGTCACCAGAGACAGAGTGGGGAGCAGAACAGGTATATCAACTGAAACACACTGCTGAGAGGAGCAGCAGACAAGACAGGAGAGATCTGCTGCCCCATTTGCGTCACCTACCTGGCCAGTGAATGAACTTGTGCTGCATTAGCTGCAGATAGCTTCATAGTAGTGTGCCTTTACCTGCACACCATCAGAGAGGCCCTGCAATTATAATTTTTAATATTCAATCACTGAAAAATTTTGCAGAGATCTCCTGGACTCCCTGTACAGGAAAGAACAAAACCCTGAAAGAATAGAATGAGGAGCTGGTACTAAGAGATAGGAAAAGATTGATGAGCCAAAGCAGGGACCTTATCCTTGGGTAGATGAATCTGTTACATTTCCCAAATTGAATATTGTTATGGCAGGATTCCATTAGGGAACCAGGCAGCGCTCAGAGAGGAGGACGGAAGAGCTTTATTTATGCCAGCAGACCCAGAGATCTTTCTCCACAGTCTGAGCCCTGAGCAATTAGGTAACAGAGTACTTATTGCCTAAGCAGGTGCACATTTACACTTTGAAGAAAGCAGGGAGTACAGAAGCAGGAGATTCCTAAGCAGTTATCTAGGTGAAAGTCGGGTGTGTGGCCTTGAGAATGTTTATCAGTTACTTCCTGGAACTTTCAGTCCAGTGAGACTTTGTCTCAACATAACTTCAGATCTTTTCCACTTCAGTATAAAAAATTCAATAGCAAAAATTTCATTCTACCTCAGACTTAATCTGAACTTAATAAGCAGTGTTTCATTCCCAACCAACCTAGTAAGAAACCAATGTACAAAACACAAAAAAAATTCTGAATGCATCTTTAATACAATCAACTTCATTTAAAGGCATTTCTGTAAATGATGTATCACATATACAATGACAGTCCCAACAGGCTAAACCCTACAGTCTCTGTATGGATTAGGCTATAACTGTATAATTACACTCCATGACTTTTGCACCACCATAAAATCATCTAATGCAGTTCTCGGACTGCATATAATTTTTCTTCTATAGATTCACAGTGAACTCTAAATAATGATGAATAGCCATGAAAAGATAACAGTGACAATATAATGACAGCTAACTTCTGTTGGATCCTAAATATATACCAGGCACTGTACTAATCACTTTACAAGTATCACTCCATTAATTAATTACGTTAACAACATCTCTGTTGAGAACACTTTAACACTGAAAAAATGGTGAGTCTAGATTTTCCTAATTCAGAACATTTTAACTAAATCACGTAATGGAGTCCTGTTTGTAGAAATACTTATTTGTTCCTGTAGAGTAAAACAGAAATTCAAGGAAATGTGGGGAAGAGATCACAGGAGGAGTAAGCCTGGTTACCTCCACATTCAGTTGGTGGCAATGTCATTATCAAGGGTGATTGATTTTTCTTCCCATGTCTTCCTATTTTCTTATATTGAAAAGTGCACTTCTAATAAACATTCCTGATTGACAATTAGCAAATTAAAACAAAAATCTCATATAGACAGGAAATATATGTCTTAATTAATAAAGACCTTTCTAACAATTCTTTATCAGTACAGCATACACACTGAGTTAATTTCCCAATTATAGAATGATGTGTTGAAGTATCCATCTCTCACTTGTTCCTCTTTTTGAACAAGTCCTGCCAAAATATTTCAAGGTTGTTGATCAGGGCTATAGATAGCTTGCGGCATCTAATTGGCCCATAATCAAGTCCTAGAGGCTTAGTATAATAAAACAAAAATATTTTTAATATAAGGTCAATAACCACAATTCCCAGCCTTCATTATCTTTTGTAACTTCCTCAACTTCTTATGGGCAAGATTTTGGAGGATAACATTGAGGTGCATATTGGTATTTAATAACACAAGAAAATGAGGTGGAGAAATTCAGATAGGCAAAATAACTGCATAATTCATTATTCCAAATTAATACAATACATTTTAAAATATCCTGGAATTTTTCCATCCTCAGAAAGAATTCCAAAAACTGTCTGTTGGTCAGTGATGTTTTTTATTTGTTCCTAATAAAATAGAAAGCTTCAATAAAGGTATAAACACAGACAATTGATTTATACAGAACTGTAGAAAATTTAATGTACCTTTTAAGATGGTACTTGGGATATAACTGCTGATAATAAAACTTCTTTGGGTTTCATCGTTTGCTTGTTTTATGTTCCAAAATAACACTGGCCTATTAATAATATCTCTTTACCTTCTACCTCAGTCTTCTTTTCCCACTGCTCAATGGGTAAATGTGTTTTTCATGGTAAGTAGTAATATTGTGTAAAAAATGTCTTTTACACTGAAAATAAGATGAATTATGATTAAAAAGAAGTGTGTAGAAAAGTTAACATTACATATAGTTTTATCATTGTCAAATATTACTAATAGTAATAATTAACTATAAAATTTTGCCTCGATGAAAATATGAAACTTCTTCAAATTGTCTTATAAAAGAATAAACATTTTTACTTCTGTTTTTTCCAAAGTAGGACTATAGGCCAGGTAAATTCTAATATAAAGACTATCTATAAAATATAAATATAGATCACACTATATTTTGAACAGGAGACATATATATAATATCAGCAAGCTCCACTAGCATCTAAAACAAATCGCACTTTTTCATCCAAATGAACGTGAATTCACTAATGAGAGACTAACAAAAGAAGTTTTGAAAACCGAAGGAAATGAAAACTATATTTCATTTGGAAAACACAGAGCTTGAAAGACTAGAATTCAACACCACATCAATTCTGTTAGCTCACTTAGAATTCAGTTCACTGGCAAAGATTCTGAGAATTTAGTTAAGTTATGCTGCAATTATTTGCTATTAGATACAGATTTTTTTTTTAAAGATTTATTTATTTATGCATACAAGCACTGGGGTACAGGCCAGAGGTGTGGGAGGGGGGTGAGAGGATTCACCACAGAGAGCAGGGAGCAGAACAGGCAGATCAACAGAAGTACACTGCTGAGGGGAGCAGCGGGCACAGCAGGAGAGGGCTGCTGCGCCATGTGGGTCCCCCGCCTGGCCGGCAGCAGGGATCGAACTTGTGCTGCAGTGACTGCGGTTTGCTTCATAGTGTGTTGCTTAACCCACTGCGCCACCAGGGAGGCCCGATACAGATTTTTAAAATGGTAGGATTATCTGAAATTAATTCAAAATATTTCCTCCTTTACCTATGGTCTCAAATGATAAGCATCATAACAGAAATTTAGACTGAATGCTAATAGGCTTATAATAAGCTCAATGTAGGAGAACAAGCTTAGGCAAATGTAAGTCAAAAAGTGGAGATATGAATGCCTCAGTTTATGTATCTGAGTGTGAATCTGATTAACTATGTTTCTATGATAGTATGATAAAACACAGTCGAAATTTAAATACATATGACTTTAGAATCACTATTGCTTAATTTTAATTGTGTGTGCTTCCCTTCTCTGTCTCAGAACAGAGAAAAATATATTTGATGACCAAAATGTATTATTAAAACACAACCCCAACAAATAGATTTTTTGCAATGTATAAGAAAAGCAAACAAGTGAAATTTAGCATCCAGTACATTTCTCATGATAGAAATATTTAGTGTACTTTCATCATTTATATTAATATAAAATTATAAGTTCTTAGGAAATTTCTCATGTATATTTCTTTTGTAATTGTAGATTATCATAAAATTCATAGAGTATTTTTCTTAAGAAATCACTTTTATGTCCTAGATAAAACTAAGGAGAGAAAATGTTGAAGGGAGATAATGAAAACACACACACACACACACACACACAGAGTGGGGGAGAAAGAGAGAGAAGCAGAATGTGGAGTTCCATTTATTTTATCCTGATGAAATAGAATTTTAGTGGGATGTGGAGAGAAACTTTCTCTTGACTATAGTCATTATATCTTTTAGTATTTTATTTCTTTTTCTTTGCTGATTGTAGAAAATTATAATGTAGCAATGTCTAGGCTTTTAAAATGAATCTTCCTTAAAAGATCTATCAAAAGCAGCATTCTTAGGATTACCAAACATTACTTTTTTTCTAAAGCGTAAATGGGCAGAAAGCCTGAACCTGCATTAACTGGTCCCAGGAAGCAATAAGATAGGTATTTTGAGTACCCACATGAAAAAGAGGAATTCGTTGCTTATTTACTTACAAATGTATTGAGAATTTGTGCTTTTTATTCTACTTTTAAGTAAATTGACAGGTTTTCTTAATATTTAATCTGTTCCTTAGCTAAGTTTGTTTTAAATTTGTTTCAAGTTTTTAGAGGCTGATGGTGGATTTGTATAAAGCAAACTACCCATTTTCATTTACTATGAAATTAAAAAGGACATCAAGAACTTCAAATTCTTGTTTTCAAAAATGTATCTATTAGTTTATGCCCTATCTTCCTCACTACCTGGGGTATAAATAAGACACTTTCTTTGGCCTTTGTAATTTATAAGGGTCACAGTGTGTCCACCTGCCTACATTCTTGAATCTATGTCAGTCATTTATGAAACATGGTGGACAAAGAGAAGGAACATGGGAACCAAAGAGAAGGAAGCCAAGTCCCCTTACTACCTTCCCCTAGTAAAGAGTATCATGCCTACAGTTTAGAATCATATAAATGTCAAGAGATTTTCTAACAAGAAAGTTTTTTTTGTTTGTTTTATTTTTAAGAAATGACTCATACAGGGCCTCCTTGGTGGCAAAAGGGTTACAGTGTCAGCACTATCAAGCTATTGCCAGCCACTGCAGCACCAGTTTGATCCCTGGGCAGGGAGCTGACCCACAATGTGCAGCAGACCTCTTCTGTCTCCCTTTTTACTCCCCTCAGCAGTATAGTTCAGTCGATCCACCTGTTCTGCTTCCCACTCTATCTCTGGTGAATTCTCTCACCCCCACACTTATGGCCTATACCTTGGTTCTTGTATGCATAAATAAATAAATCTTTAAAAAAAATGACTCTTACATCAGACTTCAGCAGTGAATAAAACAATACTACATAGGTATAGGGTAAATGAATTGGTCAGGCGTTTATGCCACTGGCCTCAGTGGCTATCACCTGCGGCCTTGGTTGTGTTGATGCAGAAGGTGCTTGGGAATGCGGGTTTGGGGCTCACAGGCCTGATTATGGACACCTGGAGTATGGTGTGGGCATGTGGAAGTGGGCACACCTGAACCTGGAGGCTGAGGCTATAAAGGAGCATCATTCTGAGAGAAACAGCTACAGTGGAATGGTTATGAGAGGACGAGGGCCTGCAGAGAGGCAGGACTGCCAGCCAATGCCAGAGAGAGCCCAGAAAACACATGCAGATTCGCCAGGGGCTGGGAGGTCTGCCAGCCTCCTGCCCCCAACCCCCATTCCAGCCACTCATATTCTATGTGAGTACGTTATACCTTCTAGGCACTGTGCTAGGGGTTGGGATGAAAAGATAACAAGACACTGCCCTTGCTTGTATTGGAGAGAGAGAAAAATCACATTCCCTCTCCATTGCAGACTTTCTAGCTGCAACCTCCTATAACAAAGCACAGGTTTGGGGGGGCGGGGAGGGAGAGAAAAGAAGTCTAATAACATATTGTTACACAAAGGAAATAATCTCGAATCCCTCTGGGTTTTAGGCTGAAAAATCATCAAACAAGTATCAGACAGGTTTATATGAGAAAAAAACCCAAAAAGTTTAATAATGTCATATATATCTCCTGTACACTTTGGAGAAACCCAACAAAACTGAGCAATTCACCCATGTAACTTCAGATGTCATCTTAAACAGCTTGGGGAGCTCACTGGGAAAGGTGGAGTAGACTAAGATAGGCAGGTTTCAGTTCTGTCTCTTCCCATGAAAAAGAGATGAGGAGAGATTAAGTTTTTCAATACCTGATTTTACAGAAGTGTACATGTAAACATCTTTCTCTAAGGCAATCTACACCCAGCCTCAGGGTCCCTCCCATGAAATCCACCTTTTACCAAAAAGACACATTTTGAAGTGGCAGATTTCTGCTCCTCTACACATATATGCCTCATGTATATGTTAGGGGGAAAGGTAGTCCTAAATGAATTATGGGTGTGTGGACTCCAACCCCCACTCCAGACCATCAGTGTTCCAGAACCACAAATCCGATAAGTTGATTATCGAAGAGTGGATTACTGGGACCTGAGGGTGGAGTTAAGCAGCCAGGCTGGCTATAAAACCAGAGGTGAGCTTGGGCTTGCTCTCTCTTACTGAGGAGCCAGACCCCTTCCTTTGGAGCCATCTCATTCGACTCGGAGCCAGCCCTCAATGCGCCATTGCTTAGATCTGGTAGGGTATTTGTGGATTTGTATCCCTTTCTTTTTCCTTTGGTGTTATTACTATTTTATTCCCCTTTCTTTCATAAAATAAAACGTGCTAATAACTTTTGCCACGTGTACCTGGAGTTGGGACTTTAAAAGTTTTCTGAGCGCGTGGGTGGAGGACCCAGTGTGGGGAACCCATTTTATATTAGGATTGCCCTGTAACATATACATGAAGATACCCAGAGAAACTGAATTCAGTTTTCTTCACTACTCAAAAGTAGAATGTTCCTCTTAGGTATTGTTTGGTAGTTGTTTTTTTTTTTTTTTCTTTAGGATCCAGGAAATTTATAACTATTAATTTATATGGAAAAAATTGAGCATTCCCAGGCCCAAAAATAACCTACTAATCCATACCAAATAGGAACATTCTACTTTAGAATAGCAAAGGAAACTTTTTTTTGCTAACCCTCCAGGTGGCCACGAAGTCAGGATTAATTACCATCTAAATAGGGGAAGGGTGGGGGAGGCAGGCCTCTGAAGGGAGAGAAAAACTAAGAATGAATGGGCCCTTAGAAGAATAGATGGGAGTATGATCATTTGTTCAAAGTTTGCCTGGGTATCTCCTCTCTTAAACAAGAGTGAGTATCTTAATTGATGAAAGTTGGGGAAAGCATCTATAAGAATTGAGTTCCTTTTTGGAGACAATCTTTAATCAGATGGTTGAGGGAGGGGTGGCAGATAAAGCCTGTCCCTTCATTTGTTACTCTTTAAATGCCTACAGAGCAAAATAATTAGTATACCAGAGTAGCATATTTTGGGGTGGCATGTTCTGCTCACCTTCGGTATTTTTAGTCTATTTGTTAACTTGGACCCAAAACAGAAATATAATTAAGAAATCTAAATTCAGAGTAAGATGCATTCTAGGAAAAAACATACAGGGTGTTCAGTGAAAGAGTGGTGGTGGTAGAGAGGGAGAGGGGCACTAAAGTTGTGGTTCAAGAAAATGTCTTAGAAAAAGACATATGAGATGTGCAAAAGAAGGGTTAGTCACAAAAAGAATTTTCCAAGCCTGGGAAGCACAGGTGTATTTTCTTTTGGAATGTAAAGTCCAATCATGTGTTTGATTTCAGTAAAATCCATGGGTGTTAATTTTTCTATTTTATTACCTGCTTTTTCAGGCCTTGACAGGATTTGGGGGTCAAATTTTCTCTGGATATTTTATGGACCTCAACAGTTTCTCATTCTTGATTCCGATTTCTTTTCTTTTCATAGGTAAGTGCCAAAATAATGTTCTTTCTATAAAATGACAGCCAACATTTGCTCTTTAAACAAGCAACATGAGACATTCATTTCCTTTCAATTCGCTACAACTTTGCCAGCATGTGATAGGATAACCATTTTCCAATCAAAGGAACCAGAGGAAGGAAGTTAAGCAATTTTCTTGAGGTCACAACACTGGCAAATCATTAAAATGGAGTTCAAACCCAAGTTTGAATACAAAGTCAGTTCTTCCCTTCCAACAGTATCTCTCATTTGGTTGACAATAAAATTAAGTCATATTAACTCTGTGTACAATATGCAATTATGAACTTGATCACTTAAAGCAATATCTTGTGACTTGTTTTTAATCTGTCTGGAACTTTCATCACCAAAATGACTCACATTTGTATCGACCACTGTTGATTCATTTGCTTTATTAATTTGACAATTATTAACTAAACACTGCTCTGCTTGACACTTGAAATAAGACAAATAGAATCCCTGTCATTATAGTAGTTTGTGTCTAGCTGTGTCTAAGCAAACAAGGACACAGTTGATATATAATTGCAAATTATGGTAAATGCCATCATGGAAAATTCCATCATGATGGAATCTACAAAAGAGGTAACAGAGGGGTCCTTGGTGAAGATTCAAGTTCAGAACAGTTCTGTTTGAGAAAGTGTCATAGAAAAGGAGGAGAGCCTACACGTTGGGGAGTGGATTTGGCTAAGGGCTGCATGAATTTAGAAACTTTTCCATCTAAGAATTTTGGACTTCGACCTCAGTCTAATAGAAAACCATGAAGAATTTTGGGCAGAGGAGTGACATGATCCAATTTATGCTTTTTAAAGATCACTCTAGTTGCTATGCGCTGAAGAATGAGTTGGCAAAAAGGGCACAAGAGAAGCAGAGAGACCAATTAGGAAACCACTTGGGGATGTGAGAGACTCAGTGATTTAGAGTGCCACCTTAGAGAACTGGGCAACTTAAGGAACATTTTGGAGTTATCATCAAAGATACCAGGTAATGACTATATCAACATGAGAAAATTCCAGGAAAACTGCTGGTTCTGATTCTAGTAGTTGAGTGAGGAAAATTTCTTCTGTTGAATGTGGTTATAGTCCAAAGGAGGGGGCAAAAATAGCAAAATGAAGAATTAGTAAATTCTTAGTAAATGCTTACTGTTTGCCAGATACAATTTTAAGTGCTTTATTTTTTTTCATAACTGTGCAAGCATTTTCCTAAAAAATTATTTTCTTTCCTTCATTTCAGTAAAATTGCTATTATAATTAAGCTTTTTTGTTAACATTTTTTATTGAGATAACATTAGTTTGCAACTGTATCTATCACCAGAAAAGCTCTACAAAATATATACGATTAGCTTCTCTAATTTACAGAAAGAGAAGCAAAGACACAGCAATGTCACGTAATTTACCTAGGGCCACCCAAAAAATCATTTGCAGGATTAGGAATGAATCCCACATTTCTCATTTTGACTCCAAAGCCTAAAAGCTTACCACGTAGGAAATTCCTTTCTGATCTTTAAGTAAGCAGTTGAATATAGGAGTACACAGAACAGGCTGTGTACACAGAACTATTTGTTTGGGAAATCAACAACATTACTGAAGAGGTATTTAAATCCAAGGGAATAGAATAAAAGAAGAATTCCTGTAATAATCCGAAAGGAGCAACAAAGAGGTCTGAGAAAGTTGGCCAGAGAGTCAGGAGGAAGAAGGAGGGTGTAGAAAGATTTCAAGAGAAGAGAAAGGTGAACTCATTGCATACTTGCTGAACTGTCTAGTGAAGTGTGAACCAACGAGCCTGCACGTGCTGGCAACACAGCCATCTTCAAGGCACTTGATGAGATGCAGAAGCAGAAAATCTAGATTAAATTAGAGGGGGATTCTAAGGGGAAGATGGAGTGAGAGGAGGGGGATTTTATTTTTAATATCTTGATTTACTGGAATATAATCTGGTATGTTCTAATTTTGGTACGACCTGATAGAAAGGAAAGGTTGAAATTGCAGGAATGAGGAGAAATATAAAATATAAAGAAAAGGAGAGCATGGGTCACAGTGCAGGAGAAGGAAGAGACCCTGGAAGAGGAGGTCCACTTACTCTGGAACACTGGCCGGTACCTCTCTGGAAGTTTCCTTGCATCGCTATGTGTGACAGAGCACAGAATTGTCCCAGAATATGCTCCCTTACTACCTTCTGCCAGTGTGTACTGGAAGCAAGTTTGCCTTTCCACTCTTTGTAAAG
This sequence comes from Galemys pyrenaicus, assembly GCA_019455555.1. Classification (NCBI taxonomy): domain Eukaryota; kingdom Metazoa; phylum Chordata; class Mammalia; order Eulipotyphla; family Talpidae; genus Galemys; species Galemys pyrenaicus. The sequence goes on from JAGFMF010011386.1 coordinate 1,297,384, forward strand.
CAAGGATTGAACTAAAGAACACGTGGAAACCTCTGAAAGTCAAAAAACCAGTTTGGATGGCATGCAACAGATTTGAGAACACCTGACTTTTTCACCAGTTTCCTTTAAATTTCTTCTCTGGACTCTTCCTTCATCAGTGGTGATGAAACCTATGGATGAGTTTGCCAGGTTGGTAGTTCAGGAGCTACCAGCTCAGCTAGCAAGCAACCTCCACCACCATGTATCCCTGGGTTTCCCTTTCTGAGACCCTTATACTTGTTCTCATCTCTGGCTATTGTCAGCAAGTGCTAGGAGCAACAAAATCTAATTATAATAACTCACAGGAAGATACAGATGATGGATGTATTTCCCAGGATATTTGCAATTGAAAAGAGACCACTTAAACTTAATGAATCTCTAGAGAAATATTAATATTGAGGTAGAAGCTATCTGTGGTCTCGGAGTATTCTCAGAGGAGCTATCTCTTCTGCCTACTTGCCCAATTTGTCTATCAATCAGGATGGTTTTGTGCACACTAAGAGACAACAGACACACACACACCACATTTGCATGTATTCAGATGCACTAACACATCGAGACACACATGTACACACCCACCAAGCCTCTGTAGGAACACATACAAATGTAGATCCACATGTATACAGAGCTGTGCTAATATACCTGGATATGGTGAAAATCAGTGTGGCTGGCTAATAAGCAGGAACAAGAATATGTATAAAATTTTAAGGCAAAGATTTTGGATTCATTATTGTAAGTGAAACAGAAAGCTATAGAGAGCTTTCAGGGGAGGACTCACAAGAACTGACTTCACTTTCAAAACAGTACCATGGCTGTACAACAGAGAAGACTCACAAATATCAGAGATGATAAGAGGAGGCCTATTAGGGGGCCACAGCTGTGGTCCAGGTGACACTAGAACCAGCTTGGGCTAGAGCAGTAAAAGTGGAGAAGAGAAAGTGGTGGGTTCAGGAAAGATTAAGAAGGAAATGCTGACAGGACTTACTGAGGGGCCAGAGAAGAGATAAGGAAGGTGTAGACAAATGGCTTGGTTTACTAAGTAAGAGAAATGGGGAGGGGGGAGGGGCGTAGGGATGAAGATTTCAACTAGCCAGGGTACATTTTAGATTCGTGTGAACCATGTCGAGATGTCAGGAATCAGCTGATTATATAAAAGTAGAATTGCAAAGAGAGGCCTGGCTAAAGATGGATATATAAGAAACACGAGCCTAGAGCTGATGTGGAGAGCATGTACAAGGGGTGTTAGGAATTACATAAAGCCCAGTGCAACTGGGGAACCTCCAGCATATTAAGGCAAACAGAGGAGGAGTGGCAGCAAAGAAAAGAGAAGAAAGTGTCAGTGAAGGATGAGATAGAACCACTGAGCTTTTATCAGTTTTACTAGTGCTTCTCCAGCACAAGCTAACAATTGTGGTGGTTTCAAAGATATGTCTATGAATTCTTAGGCATTTCTCTTTCCAGGAGGAGCGGTGTATTCCTGTCCTTGTGTGTGAAATGTATTTAATGAATCACTTCTAATTAATTCAGTGTGGCAATGGTGATGAGAGCACTTCAGGATCAGGTTATAAAAACAGCAGCTTTGGTCTGAGGTGCTCTGTAGGCAAATGAAGATGATCAGGTTTTTACACCATTGGCCTCTGTGGCTATCACCTGCAGTCTTGATCTTGTTAAGGTAGAAGGCTCATGGGTGTGGACCACATGTGCCTGACTCTGAACACCTGAGCGTGGCTGTGTGCACATGTGCAAGTGTGCACACCTGTGCCTACAGGTCAGGGGTACAAAGATGTGTTACTCAGACCACTACTGTGGCAGTACGGCTATGAGAGGAAGAGATCACAAGAGCATGGCAGAGAAAGTCCAGCGAAAAGAAGATGAAAAGATTCGCAGGAGCTCAGGTTGCTGTCTCCCTGCTGGCTTATTTCCCCTGTGTACTATTAAAACCTGTGAACATGATGCCAAAGGCTCCAAAATTCTCTTTCAAATCATGAGAACATACAGTGACCCTACCCTGCCTGGGATGATTGCAAAACACGTCTTTCTTAATCATTCTCCTCAAGTCACTTGCCCCAAGGAAGTTAGCGGCTATGGAGTAAGGAGATGAGGTGACAGATACAGAGAGGGACTGAGATCCCCAACCAATAGCTGCCACCCATGTGCCAGTCTTGTGAGTGAACCTACTTGGAGGTGAATCCTGAACCCTCAATCAAGTCTCTGCTGACTACAATGTCATTCAAAATCTTCATTAGCTACTCTGACTCAGAATCACCCAGCCAAGTAGCTCTCAGAAGCTATGAGGTAATAAGTGTTTGCTTAAAGTTGCTAGGTTTTGGGGAAATAGATTAGGAAGTAATAGATAATTCATTCACATGATAGAGACAAAAAAAATGCATTATAACCATAGGTAATAAGTTTCTCCTCCAAGTTTTATTTATTTTACTTCTAAGAGAAAAAAATCAAATCTGGTAAATGTTTTTGGATGGACTGGAATTAATCTTTTCTCCACAGAGAAATGAGATCTTGTGCTGTGGATCCACGTGTGGTTAACATCTGCCACCTCCAGTTGTTTGGGTTAAAACACTGCCTACCTTGATGAACATTTCAAGTAATGGAACTTGACCCCTTGAGGTAAGTGCCAATATACTATGAGTTTTCCCATAGTACATTCCCAAAGAGAATTACTTTAAACTTTTTGCAATCTCACTGAAATTGGAAGGTCAAGACCAAGGGCACACACAGAGAGTAACTATCAATAGAATGAAGAGTCCATGAGACTGAAAGGAAAGTTGCCAGCTGCCCAAATTCTGCATCATATGACTATGAGACCTTGGAAATGTCTTCAGCCTTTTCTACTTCAAAGTCAGAATCTCTTAAATGAAATTCTACCTATCTCACAGATGGATAGAAGGCCAAATAAAGGAAAATATCTGAAAAGCCTTTTAGAATTACAGGCTTTATATTAGCCCCAGAGCATACTCACCATGCTATTGTATGTTGATGGGAAGAGCTAGATAGAGGTCAGTGTTCTTTGAAGAGAGAATACATTTTCTTAACTGACCCTGAATGTGCCTCTTTCAAAGTGTTCATATAAGTTTGAGCTCAGCATATTTCACTCCAAGCACACATGTCTACCTAAGTTTCCCCAAATAACCCCATACACCTGATTCAGCTGTTTTTTCTCTTTCACTTTTGTAAGTGATTATTAGGAGTTTGTTCTTTTCTCCTCTTTGATAATTCTTGGCATCAGCTATTTTATCTAAACTAAAGATGCAGAAAACCTCAAGGAATACTTGTAGAATCTGCTCAGAATTAGTATCCCTTTTTTAAAAAAAAAAACTGAAATTAAAACATAAATTTCATTTCTTTCTGACTTTATCTTCATAGATGTTAACCTCTTCATAATCAATTCTTTTAAAGACTTTAAGAATCAGTTTTTCAGACTTCTGCAAGTGTTTTACAATGTGGTCTGTACTACAGATGCATTTAGTTGAAACTATTGGCTTCATTAATGAGATTTTAAAATATTTTTAGTATTAAATATTTTAAAATAAGCAAAAGTAGAAAGAATAAACAAGCATTTCTGTTCTCACCACTGAGAATCATCATATGTTAATATTTTCCTTGTTTTTTTCCAAATATTTTTATTATTCTTAAGAAATGAAGCATGATAAAGACAATAAAGCTCTCCAGATTCCAATTCTCTTCTTTCCATACACAAACCTTATGCTGCTCATATTTTAATAATTATTCTATTTGTATATGCAAATTAAATGCAATTGAGATATGATAAAATCTAAAGTCTATATTGTCAAAGAAGGGGTTCAGAAGACTAGGAGACAGGAATTTGGAGTGAATTTATCATGTGTGACTTACCCATCTAATAACTTTGTCCCAGGAGAGTGCCCATGAAACACTAGATTTATCATTACATTGATAAATATGCCATAAGAAAAGGAGCAGTATCCCTGAAAACTCCAAATGCTTCAAGCCAGCACTATAGTTGACTGATGTTCCCTTTGCTTGGGAATCTTAAGGGACAGCTAGAGTTGATCACCAAACTGGGTAGCAGGACTAGAACAGTAATCAAATTATTTTAACCCACAGAGATGTTTGATAGTAGCCAATTGATTATGGTGTTTCTAGAATAAATATAGATATTTGGATAGGCTAGCATATAAGAAATTAAACCTTTAATTGATACAATGGAGAGCCACAACTTGTCCCTTAATGCCCAGAATGGAGCTGAACTGTAAACATGACCCTGTAAACATTAAATGAAGAGAAGACCAGATTTCCACACAGATTCCTGCTGCCACACTATCACAGGGAGGTTGCATAAACCTTCCTTGAATTTCCCAGAGGTGTTTTCAGCCATTTACTAGTGTGACTGTGCGCTGAGGAAAGAAATACTCAGACACTGGAGAGATTTTTGGACTGGCTCAGAGGCAACACTAATCTGGGGACACCCTATATATTAATGTGACCCACTGGGCGGAATGGGAATTTATGGAAGTCAATGACCCACATTAAATGGAGTGAAGAAGCCAGGAATTTCTTATTAGAATGTAGAGAAAGGAATCCACATGTCAGCGTCCATTTCACAAATGGACTAAGTGGGTCTGTTGAGTTACCTGTGCTTCACTACACAGTATCTGAATGCAGATTATACATTTGGTAATAAAAAATACATCCATTTTAGCTCTTAGATCTTTGGAGTAAGCACTATATAAAAGGAGCAATGATCAAATATGTAGCTGAACTAGTCCCTCCCTTCAAAAACAGAAAAATAGCATTTCAGTGATTAGTGCCACTTCAAACTTGAATAATTAAAAGGTGGAGATTATTGCCATTACCCCCATTTAACTCACCTATGTGGTTTGTACCAAAACCTGAAGGATCTTGTAGAATTACATGGATTATCATAAATAGCATCTCTCTAATCTGAGCCTCTGTCATCCTGACTTGGCCACAATCTTGGACTCAAAACAAAACGTGACAATGCCTTTTAGTTTTCTCTATTTCTGAGACTGTATTCTCTTGAGTCTTTTTTTTTATACATCATGAGTCAAATTTTAGTTCATCTTCATAATCTGTGAGTCTCATTGTTTCTCAATAGGTTGGTTTCTTTCTTCTCAACAATGTTGCAAACATAATACTTCTGTTCTTATCCCCCAGCTCATAATATTTCTACACTCAGTTCTCCCAGACTGCAGCATGTTTTACTTTTAGTCTATCCTTCATGTTTAGCAAGTGCAGATTAAAACCCATGGGTGGTTCCCCATGACCTCAGAATATAATCTAAAACTCTTAAAAGAACTTCCATGATTTGATTCCAACCTCTTTCTGTGTTTTTATCTTCTCCAGTCTTAACAGGCTCTTCCCCTAGGTGGATAAAATGCTATACAAACATTCATTTTTTTGGTTAATTTGTAACGGCCCTAAACTTGAAATACCAGTCTCATTTTTTTTCTCATTAACATCTGTTCCATCTGAAATAAAATTTTTCCATGATGTGCAAGAGCTTAAACCTCCTTTGATATCTTACTTGCCCTGAAATCCTATATCTGTACCACATATTTCAACTTATACTATTTCTCAGTGTCACTAGTTTAATTCACATATTACTGAGTATCTTCACATTATTGAATTGCAGAAACTGTACCAGGTACTCGTTAACTGTTCGATGCCCATCTGCCTGATCTTTTCAATTAACTGTGACTTCCTTGAGGCAGGGATTATATTAATAGTTGTGCGTGTATGTGAGTGTTGTTGTTGTTTTAATTTTGATCTTCACAGTGTCCAACCCAACTTATTCTACCTAGCAGATGTTCAATGGATCTTACTAAATTGAATTGAATTGGTCTGAAACTTGGCAAGAGAAAAATAAGAAGACAGATTCCAAGGAAAATTAGGAGAGAATAGAAGGGAATTAGGAACCATCATTAGACATCTGATTGCCAGATTGATTCATATTGAACCTCAAGCAGAATAATAGCACATTATACCTTCATCATAGCAATTTTCTTCTCCAATTTTGCCAGAGTACAGGTTTCCAGAGGGAAATAGCTTTTTAAACTATGCATGTGTGGAAAACTTAGCACAAGGACAGTAAAACGCTCATACACTTAGTCTATTATACATAAAAGGTAATAGCCCACAGCTTAATTTTTAATTCTGGAAAACACCTTTTTTTTTTTTTTCCTTTAGCTCTTCTAGCTACAGGACCCTGCACCTTACAAAGCATTTGAATAATGAATTATAACACAGAGGGAATGTTCTCCTCTCCCAGTAACATACAATTTCTATCTTTCTTGTTAGAATAATCAAAGATCACTATTTATAGGCCTATTTTGTTAAATCTGCTTTTAAGAATAAGAAAGGAGCACAACAGAGACACTCTGGGTTGTAGCAGAATGAAATCCCTGACAAATGGAGAGATGCTGTGTCTAAATACCTTGATTGCTGAATCATTATAGGACCTACCACGTCAGGTTAAGAGCAGTCTCAGCATTTGATATGTTCAGCTCTAACCTGGTGAAATTAAGCTAAAACAGGAGAAATACAGTAAAAACTAATAAAGTACCGAAGACTAGGCCTAAGATTAGTAACTTGTCAAAATGGTAAATGAAAAGTGAAATCAGCAAAACTCATCCAGCTCAAGTAGGAGCAAAGTCAGAAATTAACCAACATCCAAAAGGGAAATGGAAGCCTGTGGGAGAATGGAGTTCAAAACTGGTCAGAATTTGAGATGTCCCTCAAATTACCTATCATCCACGTGGTAGCTTCTTTGTGCCACTTTTATGTGGCAATCACTTATGTGCTTTTGCCAATATAGATTAATTTCAATATTTTTAGAGTTTTAAAGAATGGAATCATCTAGTATGTACTATCTTGTGTTTGACTTCTTTCACCCAGTATTATTCTTTCTATTTTTACCTAGTTTTTTTTTTCTTCAAGATTTTATTTATTTATGCATAGAGCTGGCATACAAGTCAGAGTTGGGGGGGGGGGGGTGTGGAGGAGATGATTCACCAGGGACAGAGTCGGGAGCAGAACAGGCAGATGGACTGAAATACACTGCTGAGGGAAGCAGCGGGCCAGGCAGGAGAGGTTTGCTTCACCATTTGGGCCCCCTTCCTGGCCGGGGATGGAACTTGTGCTGCAGGGGCTGCGGAAGCCACACAGTGCGCGTTTGCGCCACCAGGCAGGCCCCTTTACCTAGGTTTTTATATAAATAAATAGGTCATTTCTTTTAGTTTGACATTGCTTTCTCTTGAGTAAATAAATACCTAAGAGTAGTATGGTTAAATCATGTGTTAGGTGTACATTTACCAACTTAAGAAACCACCAAACTTTTCTGAAAGGATTGGGATACTTTACATTTGCACCCGGAGGCTTATGAAGGTTTCCCTTCCTCCACATCCTCAACACTTGGTGTTGTCAAACATTTACATTTTAGACTTTCTAGTAAGTATGTAGTGGTAACTACTTTTAGGTTTGTTGGTTTTTTTTAAGATTTATTTATTCATGCAAGAACTGGGGTACAGGCCAGAGGTGAGGGGGTGACAGGATTCACCAGAGACAGAGTGGGGAGCAGAACAGGCAGATTGGCTGACATATACTGCTGAGGGGAAGAGCAGACAGACAGGAGAGGTCTGCTGTGCCATGTGGGTCACCTCCCTGGCCGGCAATGGAACTCATGCTGTGGTGGCTGAGGATGCTTCATAGTGTGATGCTTAACCCCTGGTCACCAAGGAGGCCCCTTCTCTTAGGGTTTTAACTAATATTTGCCTAGTAAATAGGATATTTAAAGCCTAAGGATTTTTCACTATTTTCTTTTTTGAATATGCTAATTAGCACTCTTCTGAATATTCAAAGAATATCTTTTGGGCTCTTCATCTATCTGTCTCTCTCCAAACTAACTGCCTTGGTTCCCCTTTTGAACTTTACCTATTCTGATTATGGAGTCTTGCAGGCTTGACTTTGATTTTTCCTTTGCTTCACCACATCCTGGCATTGGTCTCAAGATGATAAGTTGTTATACCACTTAAGGGGGTTCTTCTCATTTGTTACATCCCTTAAAGATTATTTTTTTAAAAATTGGTCAATGCCAAGTATCTTTAAAACTTTTGTTTTTGCTTTTTTCAGCCTGGGAGGTAAATTTGGTACCTGTTACTGCCCCATGGCTGGAAGTAGAAGTCTTATTTTTCATTCTTAATACCAATATAGATACATAGAGCCAAGAGTTTTTCCCTGTATGATTAATGGCAGAATACATATATTCTAAGTGCTTAGACTAAATTAAAATTTTGAATAAATATATTTGCAGGATTCTAGCTTGCGCATGATAAAAAATATCTATACATTCATATGCACACAAATGACTTTTGAATATACACACAAAATTTCCAAAGAATTACTACCTAATAAAATTCAGCAATATACTAAAATAACAATATGTCATGATCAAGAAATGAATAAATTAGCAAAACTGTTAACATAGTAGTTCTTTTGTAAAATAGTTAAGAGCATGGACTCTGAAGTTAAACAAACCGGGTCAAAATCTTCAACAATACCACTTACAGTCTGTGTAATTTGGGGGACTTTCCTTAAGATATCTGGTCCATAGTTACGTTAACTTTTATTATAAACACTGACCTTTTGGAGTTATAAGAAGAGTAAATGAAACACTGTTTGATGCACTAGGCACAGAATTTTGGAATACCATATCATTTTTTTTCAGTTACTCTCTAGAATTACACAGAAATTGAAAAGCTTATGGTGATCTACTCCAAACTCCAACTCTCCAGAGCTTTCTTTGGCAATATAAACTCAGCTTTTGCTCTGCGAAAGCAAATGTAGATTGTAAGTAAATGATTTGGGGTTAGGTATAAAAGCATTTTATAAATGTAAGACCATTATATTATTAGAGCACAAGTACAATTTGATAGTTCCGTTAGACATTTATAAAACTTGATGGAGCTCTCAATGCATTCTGTAGACCTGGTGTACATCCTTTTATAGCTAGATGAATACTTAGCCCATGATAATCCAGTGTCCTCTATCCCTGTCAAGAACAGATGGCCTCCTTTAGAGCAGTTTCCCCTTATTGGCATAATTTTAAACAATGGCTTTTGGTTCACTAACTGGCATAATTCATGCATATATTAATTCATAGATAGTGAATAGATATGCAGCTGATATGTAAGAAACATTACCTAGGCCTATGCAGAATGCTCAGTGGGATATAAAGTAGTGTATTTGTTCTGAAGATAGATCAGACATACAAAAAAAAACCTCAGAAATAATTATAATATAAATGAAGCATATCATAAGATAGAAAATATAAGGACCAAACTAAATATATGGCATCAAATAATTGCTGAGCTCAGTGAGGAAGGATTGCTATGGGCAGATGAAGCTCACATAAGTGACAGTAGAGCTGGGACTTAAAGGTTGAGCGCAAGGTGAACCTGTGGAAATGAATGTATATTGGGGAAGCACCATATGCGAGGAGGTACAGAATTTATGGGATGTTAGACGCAACAGTGGACCATGACTGGCCCATTTGGGTGATGTATAGTGACACGTGAGAAAGTACTAGGGGGGAATACTAGGGGACTAGGTTTGGAAAAACAAGTCGAAGGTTTTGTTTTACAGGTACAGAGAAATATGGCACAGATTGTTAGTTGCTTACAATACCCATTTCCCCCTTCTTCTGTGGTCATAGAAATTTCTGGTTTGATTGGATACTTGGGTGTCTAGAACAAAGACTATTTCCCACCGCCTCTTTCTAGCAGTGAGATGAGAATGAAAACAAGGTGTGCTTCTGGGTATGTCCTAAAGGGACAGAGGCATGTTTCCTCCCCTTTAACTTTCCTTAGAAGTAGAGAGCACCATTTGGGACCCTCTGAGCATGGAAGACCTTAGAGTGCAGAACAGTAGGAGAGAAAGAATCAGAGTCCCCAACACCATCAGGCAGCCATATCTCGGCATGCTTAACACAAATATGTTTTATGAAATGTAAAGTCACTTTTATATTGTTTAGTCACTATATTACAGCCAAACCAGTGTGCTCAGCCATTGCTTCCCTATAATATTCATTAATCAGACAAGGAATAAGCTCGCCAATCACCCTGAATTTCATTTATCCCAGTGTGCCATATGAATGACTTACACAGAAACAAGTTAGACACTTGTGTTTTACTTTAGTCAGAGAACCCCTGGAAGTACTTGAGTAAGAAAGTGATATGTTAAGAATTTTCTTTTATAAGAATAAGTTAGTGATACTTATTTTTTAAAGATTTATTTATTTATGTATATAAGAACTGGGGTATAGGCCAGAGGTGTGGTGGGTGAGAGGATTCACCAGAGACAGAGTGGGGGAGCAGAACAGACAGACTGACTGAAGTACATTGCTGAGGAGAGCAGCAGGCAAGACAGGAGAGGTCTGGTGTGCTGTGTAGATCCCCTCCCTGGCCGGGCATCAAACTCATGCTGCAGTGGCTGTGGATACTTCATAGTGTGGTGCTTAACCCCTTGTGCCATCAGGGAGGCCCAGTTAGAGTGATATTTAACAGTCACTCCCCACTCCTAGAAATAGGAGCACAGGTATATAGGGAAGTATAGGGATCTATAACAAGGGGGCATGATGAAATATCTGAAGATGGTGAAATGTTCTAGATCTTGATTGTTGTTGTGGACCTATGAATGTATAAGTATAAAACCTCAACACTATTGATTAAAGATGTTAATTTGACAGTGTATGTACACAATAGATCAAGGGGAGGAGATAAGATGTAAGAAGAACAAAGCAATTTAAGACTTCAATGCTTTAGATAATTTAGATTGATTTTAGGGAAATAATAGGCAAATTAAAATTAGCTAGATAAAAATCATTCTAAAGGAAGAAGTAACAATTTGGGGATAAATTCGGCCTGGGGATACTGAGTCATGGGTAGGTGAATCTAGGAAAGGCATTAGTTGAGCTTCACCTCAGGTAGATGAAGAGACCATGTCCCTAAATGCAAAGAGAGAAAGGGAGATACTGCCACTGGCTGGTTCAATAATTTCCTCAGTTTCTCCTATTGTAAAATAGGGTTAATGATGTCTACAGATTTTGAAAAAGTAGTGAAGAGCAGGGAAAATACGTGTAAAATCCTAGCACCCTGGGACCTGGCAACTACTAGGCACTGATGAATGGATGAGATAAGGAACAATTGTGATAATATATTATTATAGAAAATGAATGAGCTTTCAAGACAATAGTAGAGACTCTTCTGTGTATGTTTCTAGGAGGCACTTGGATGTGAGAAAATGAGAATTCAGTTAATAAGATGAATCCACTTATAAATCACATGATAACAATAGGAAGTGGGGCTGAGTGAAGTAACATAGCAGTTGGCAGTATTTTTCAAAAATGGGGTGGCTTCTTTGCCACAGAAGATTCAGTGGCATCTTAATTTCTTTACCTCCCTTGACTCATCTGCAGGAGTGGGAGTTCAGACAAAAAGGAAGCTCTGTGGCATCCTGTTTAAGATTCTCCTCATCTAAGATTTGGTTCCTGGCCCATTTTCTGTCAGACTTCCTGAGATCAGAAAGCAATGCATAAAAATTCTCAGGCTGACAGTGAACTCTCTTGAGCTCCAGACTGGAATTTACAGCTGCCTGCAGACATCTCCATCTGCATGTCCTACAGGCATGTCCTACTCAGTATGTCAAAAACCAAATTAATTACCCTCCCACACACCCATTCCCCTCCCCAGTCTTCTATCTAGATTAATGCCATTGCCAACTTACCAGGTACAAAGTCCAGATATTTCAGTTCTTTTACTTCTGATCCCACACTCCCCAAGATCAACTTACTGCCAATTATGATGGATTCATCCTGCAGTGAACTGTTTCATTTGCTCTGTTTTTATATTTCCATGGTCCTGGTGAGGATCCTTTTCTCTCTCCAGGCCCACCCAGAGTCCCCCAGTAGAGGCTCCAGAATTCTTCCACTCTGAGAGCACCACGATTGGACCAGGTAAAGAATGGCCAGCTCTGGGGTGTTGTGTAATGTGTATATCTGATTCTTGACCCTAAGTTTCTCACTCTGGCAGTTTGCTGATTTCTGATACACAATCATTTCTCTTTCTGACAGTATTTCAGTAATTCTCTATTGAGCTTACAGAAGGAAATTCAAAAACCTAAATCTCACACATTTCCTTTCCCATGGAATCTCCTTGAGCATTCTGTACTCTAAGTGTCGTGACATTGGAATGGAAGCCATGAGCTAACTTACCTCCATTCTTCTTCCCTGACCAAGCTTGAAGATCAGCTCCTCGGGGTAGCTACCTTAATTCCACTCCTCCATCTCACATTCCCAAGCACGGCTCCTCTCATTCTTGTATTTAATTTTATCTGTGGTTAGCACAAGTGTCTCTCAACCAGATTTTAAAGTGGTTTAAGCGCAGACACCATCCCTAATTGTCACCTCTCCATCCCCAGGGCACTTTGAATAAACTATTAGGCAGTCCAAAAGTAATCTTCTTAAATTTCTGCTTTAAAAAAAATGGTAATTTTTAGAAAAGAAAGCTTTTAAAAATTCCCAGAGAAACAGTTAACAAAGTACCCAGTGAACTCCCTCAGTTCTGCCATATTAAACACACTTTTTAAATTTCCTTACAGTTTTATTATTCCAGGTGCACTGCCACCATAAGAGGCTTTTGTGGACCACTGGAATAAATGTCATTTGTTCCCATTAAGCAAGTTCATTATATATTAGATGACTGTCTAAATTTATGTTGACTATTCTAGAGAGTACTATGGCAGGTAATATATTAAAATATCTTAAATCTAAAAATATAGAAATCAACTTTTATTTATAATTTGAGGATTTATTTTACTGAACTAAACATAATATATGTTTGTTCTTTTTGTGACCAGAAAAGCAGCGGAATTTAACCATTATCCAAATAATTCAAATAATACCGCTGCTTCAATCACTTGGGCACTTTCAGCAAAAGCATGGGGAGCTGGGATATTGAAGAAATTATAAAAAAGGTTGTAATTGAGCAAGTGATTTAATCAGTTTTCATTTAAATCCACAAAAAATATGAAATCTGGTAATTGACTTTAAACATTTTATTATTTAGTCTCATTTTCTTTGAAAAATTATTTTTAAAAAGGGATGTAGAATCATTGGAAATACGAATGAACATAATGGCATATTATTTATATTATATTGAACAACTACATTCTTTAGCTCAAAAACAAACTTGAAAAATACATGGGCATCTTTTTGTCTTTTTTTAGTGAAGATGCACAGTGTTATAGATTAGTTCCAGAGTTTGAAAATCTTTACTTTCTTTACTCAGTCACATTTCACATATTTTCACTTGCTGATCTTAGTGATAAAAATACTTATAATGTCTAAAACTTAGACACAGTCAAATTATTACTCTCTAGAAAATATTTATTGACACATTTTAATGTTCTTTCCATTTTCTGAGAAATAAACACAAAACAGAATACAGTAAAATGCACTTTTCCCATTTCAAATAAATATATTTTACTCTTGTAAAAATTTAATAATCTGTGTAATTCACCTCAGTATCTTAATCAGTGAAATAAAACAAAAAAATAGTTAAATTGTCACTTATTTAATGATTCTTACAGTATTTTGTTGGAAAAAGGAATACTATTTTCTGTAGAATTTTATTCAGACTTGGAAACTGTTGCTTCTTATTTGGAGAGGGTAAAGATAATCTCTTTAAGAAAGTATTTCAGTGTCAAAGAGTCTTAGTTAGGAAGAAAGTGTCCAGATTTTTGCTCAAATTAACCTATATGTAAACTCAATTGTTAATACTTTCTAGAGGCCAGACTGCATTTGAATTATAATGACTCCTTTGTATTACACTGGTTGTTTTTCAAAGTTAGTGGTTAAGTATTTAAATTAACAGTTATGTATGTAATATAAACCCAAGTCAGAATTTTAAAGCTCTATTAGCAGGAAAGGTTAAAAATAATGGTGCTATACAGTACAAATTTATCTTTTTCATAACTATTATTCTTAACATTATAAGAACTGAAATCTACTGAATTATACAGACTTAACACAGACTCTTTATACACATAAATCCCTGATCAGTTTAAGACAATGTATTAGTTTGTTCTTGGAAATAGTAAGAATATTTAGTAATCAACAACTACCACACTTAGGTAGTCACCTATCTTCGGAGCTTTCTTATGTATAATCTACCCACCACATCAGAAAAATATATCACCAAGTAATAAAAGTCATTAGTACTGCCTAACTCTCTATGTTAGCAGTTAATTGGTATTTTATATACTAATAAGCTTATAGAAGTAAATCAAACTTTACTGTAGCTCCAATTCCACCATAGCATGCCTCACTTACATGATGGAGAAATGTTGGTCAAACTATGCCAAAGCATAAATGTCAAAACATAACTATGTTCAGTAAAAATCTTACACATGCTATAAAGTGGGTATTAGATCTGTCTTCAGCATTATAAAAGCCAATAAACTATTGTCCAAGTGATGTGTTATCATATGGAACTTCTCCCTCTTCATTTTAAAGGGCAGAACATTATATACCTAGGCATCCGGACATTTCTGAAACAGATAAGTGTGTACTCAAAAATTCACAAGTTCAATAAAGTAAATGTGTGGTTTCCTTTTCTGATATTCTCTATAATTCCTCCATCTCAAAGTGTGTGTTAAAGCTGTTGGCCCCAGGTGTGTGTTCAAAGATCCTTGACAGGCTTGGTTTCAACAGTTCTACTGAGTGACATGACAGGTGTTGAGTGGTGTCATTCTTCAGCGACATCATTTGTTCAGTCCCCGGTTCCCGTCTATCATAATAGAGAGCCCAGAGCAGAGTTATGGTGAGAATCATGGCGAGGATCTGTGTCACTCCGATGGAGATTCCCAGAAACCTTAGCACCTGTAACTGTTTGGTTCCTCTCAAAAAGGAATACATTTTCTTTCCACATCCCTGTAAAAGAAATAAAACAGTTAATCCTGTTTGGGATGTTTTATGTCTTATAGAAGATCAAAATAGTGAAAACAATCTGTATCAGTTAATGAAACGAAACACCTAGATTTTATGACAGTAATTCTCAATAGGCAATACCCATGAGAAGCTGGAGGAGAGACAGAGGTGTGAACTTACTGGAAAGCCTGCTCAGGTGACTCTGATGAGTCTACTCTCATTTCTGTCTTTCTCACAACTTGAAACTGAGAACCACTGATATAAAACACAGCACTGATAGAAGTCGACAAACTTTTGTTTGTAAAGGGCCAGATGGTAAATCTTTTAGGCTTTGCAGATCATTTTGTCTTTAGTACAACTACTCTGCTCTACACTGTAACAATAAAACAGTCATAGACAATATTGTAAATGAATGGATGAGACTGTGCATTGAAATATCACATGTAAGGAAAAAAAGTACACCAGATTTGGGGCATAGAACCCCTAATACAGGCTGATTTGCAAATCTCAAAAATGTCTTATTATATGTATCCACTGTTCACTTATGGCTCATTTGGTTAAAGACTTCCCTAAAGATCAAGAATGTTTTCCTACTGAATCATGCTGGTGGGTGGAAATAACCAGTACTCTTTTCCCTATCCTCCACAGGTATAGACACTCTGGCCATTGCCTGAACCGGCAATACACATGGAGGAATTCTGACAATGATATCCAGTTCTATCAGGTAAGGTTCTGAAAGATGCCTTTAGCTCCCCTATAAGCTGAAAATACCTAACTTGAAATGATTAGAGAGGTTATGGTTGGTTGGTTTGTGCTCAGTTTCTAGTGTAAAAGGCTAAAGAGTAACCTATGGTAGATATAAAAGAGAAACTCCCAAAAGAAAGGAAGGGGACAGGGAGGGTGGAGGGAGAGAAAAAAAGCCATGAGGAAGAAAATTGGAGATGGGAGAAGACAAAGAAAAGGAGGTAGGATATGACTGATGTCATAAGTCACTCTTCAGGTTGACCAGGGAAGCAGAATCTAAATAAAGAAACATAGTTAGGGGAATAATTTTGCAACTCTAACATATTTCAAGAACTTCAGAGATTGAGATTTTTCTCTACTTGGAAACCAATAAATTAGCCTGCCATGGTTTCAGGGATGTTGATAGAAGAGAGACAAAGGACTTTATCATGCATAACATTAGCAATAGCTAGATTGTGCCAGCTCCTCAAGTGCCAAGGGCAACATGAAGAACACAGATGACAACTGGCAAGGAAAGGATCTTTGAATAGTCTTCTCCAAATAAGCAATGAATGCGCTAAAAAATTTGTCAAAATCAGCATTTTTTCAGAGCTGTGGAAATTAACCAGACTTGCAGCAATCTGAAGAGTTTTTATCCAAGAAAATCACCTGAATCTCAGGTGTTTTTTTTTTTCTCTGAATCTCTTTTGTGACTTTTTTCCCCTTTTCTCATTCCCCCATTCAGGCTACAGTAGCCTTGAAAACCCAGCCCACATTCAAGGTGAACCTGAGAACCCTGGCAGTCACCAGAGGAAACAGAGCAGTCTGGAGCTGCTTCAAAGTCATGTGCTCAGGCAACCATCACTGGGTCCTATCTGGGGTTCCCTAGAAAGTCTCACTCATAAAGTCCTTTTCAACCTGATTTACAGCTCAGTCAGCCTTCCCCTGGGGGTATTTCAGAGGCAATGGGAGATAACTAGGAGGGCACTGAGGCTGCCCCAGGCAGTAGCCAACAGCTGCACAGTGGACTAGTCAAAAAACTTCAAAGAAAGCAGCCTTAAAATACAGTGTTCTAAACCAGTGTTACCACAATAGAGGAAGGGGTGGGGGGATGGTAAAAGAAAGCAGACTCCATAGAGAGCTTGGCAAAGCTCACTTATTTGTGGGGTTATAGAAAGTTGCACAGAAGTAAGGTTTTGTTCATGCCTAGGGTCATGCACAGACTCAGGAGAGACCCAGGAAGGGTCTGTAATCCTGCTGCTTACTGACTTGACTCCCTTAGCAAAGATGGGAGACTTACTGGGTACAGGCATCGAAGGATGTCTGTTCCTTCATTACCTGACCACTGAGTTACCTCAGCTGAGACTTCAGTGGCCACCTATGACAAGTAATACAAATCTCACAGAATTACTTCAGAAAAGATATCCTTGAACAAATAGCAACTAAACAACAAACTCGGGGACAGGGATAGAATCTGACTTCCAGAATTGTTGCACTGTCATTAAAATGTCTCAACATTATCAGTAGCAACAAGAACTAATGAGAATACATGCAAAGAAGACATACAAATAAACAGGAATCTGTCTGTCTCTCTGGCATGAGTGCACGTGTGCTTTCTCTCTCTCTCTCTCTCTCTAGCTTGCTCACTTGCTCTCTCACTTGCACACACACACACACACACACAGAGGAAGAAAGAGCACTTCCAATGAGCCAAGCTCCCTGTCCTGTTTCACTACACAGCCTCAACTACCTCCTAACAAGTGTTTCCTTACTTGGACCGTCTTCTCAATAAGGACACACTGGTGAGAAGCTCTACTCTCAGTCAATCCCTTTTCTGCAGGGTCAAAGCTGCAGAGCCATAAACTCTCCCTAACTATTCTCTTCTCCAGACTAAATATGACTACTTCCTTCACATTTTCCATATACATATACCTCATCATCTCAATGATCTCTTTCTGGGTTGTACTGATCTTGCCAATATCTATTGAAAATAACACAAACTTATAACTTTAAAAAACAAACAAACAAACAACAACTAGAGGTCCTCCCCGGTGGTGAAGCGAGTTGAGCGCAGAGTGAGTTGGATCCTGGGCCAGGGAAGGGACCCACAAGGCACAGCAGACCTCTCCTGCCTCTCACATTGCTCCCCTCAGCAGTGTATTTCAGTGGATGTGTCTGTTCTGCTCCCCACTCTGTCTCAGGTGAATCCTCTCACCTCCTGTGACTCTGGCCTATACCTCAGCTCTTGTATGCATAAATAAATAAATCTTATAAAAAAAACCTAGAAAATGCAATAAAATGTTAAGACAGTCAAGATTGTTGTGAGTGGGTTTAGATCCCATGGAAAAGCTTTCCGTTCTTGGAGAAAAGGGGGAACAGAGTGTATTGACAGAGCACACCAACAGGACAGGGCCTCCTCAGATGTCCTGATGTTGTCGCCAGATTGAGGCAGACAAAGGTGGTTTACTAAAGAGTCCTAGGCTGACTATTAAAATTTTCTAACAGTATGTCAGTCTTAACACTTCTTTGTTTAGTTTAGTTTAAAGCACAGAGATTAAACCCTCAAACAAAAGAGAAGTGTAGTACTTAATGTCATCAACTTTGTCATCAAACATCATTAAAATATATCTTATTTCTGTTTCTCTTTCATGAGCTTCTCAAAAAGAGGTCCTATCTATATATTTAATATAAAATAAAACAGTGGTCATTTCTGGATAGTTTAAATTATGTCCAAAAATCAAACCAGGCTACCAAAATCTGCCACTTTGGAATATATTAGTCTATTCCCTTGCATATTATTCTCCATCGTATGTTACTTTAGTGATACTGATTGAAGAATAATGTAAAAACTTTCTCTATAAAATTTTTGGAAAATAGTACTGAAGATATTTCCCTAGATAATGTAGAGTAGTATACATAAAATCCCACTTGAAAAAAAAAAACAATTTAAAATTTTGCACTCTGAAATGCAGAACATTTGATGTCCTGATATTAAAATCAAGCAGGTGTTTCTCTCTTTTTTACCTGGGTTATAAAAAAACTCAAATACAAATATAAACCTCAAAAAGTATAACCTGTGTATGTCCCTGCTAAAGTATACCCACACATTCATTTCTTTTTTTAAAAAAGATTTATTTACTTATGCATACAAGAGCTGGGGTACAGGCCAGAGGTGCGGGCGGTGAGAGGATCCACCAGATAGAGTAGGGAGCAGAACAGGCAGATTGACTGAAATACACTCTGAGGGGAGCAGTTGGAGAGGCAGGAGAGGTCTGCTGTGCCATGAGGGTCCCCTCCCTGGCCAGTGGCAGGGATCGAACTCGTGCTGCAGTGGCTGCAGTTTGCTTCATAGTGCATTGCTTAACCCATTGCGCCACCAGGGAGGCCTCCCTTTCTTTCCTTAATCTGGATTTACAAATTTATTTACATCTTATTATTAATTGTGTTCTTTTCTTTGTATGCTACATTAAATCCTTTATTTCATAAAAAGGTCCAGACCATAACTACATAAATAAAAGCACATATCTCTCCATATTACATACAATTTAATATCTTCAGTGACTCAGAAGGCATTGTAGAAACCTGCAGCATATTAGGTATCATGCTGAATATCCACAAATCGTTAACACAATTAAAGTTAGGGATTAACTTTCCAAAAGAACAGTCTTCTGCCTGAGAAAACAGTATTTTTCCAGATTTCTGTGTATAAAATAATTGTCCTCCTCAGCCATTCCCTAAATTCATCCTAATTGAGAAATTTAGTCTGAAAAAAAGTTGGGAACTTATTTTGAACCCTCAAATAATCATGCTTAAGGTTTATATGCTAACATGTAAACATGGATACTTTTTGAAAAGCAAGACACAACATCTAGAGGAAAAAAATAGGTGTACTTCTATATAATCTAGTTTGTTATTCATAGATATTTAGTTGCATAAATAATCATTTTTGTTGAGTGAGTCAAAAGAGGAAATCTAAATAAATGCTAGCGTTCAAAACTAGACTTCATTTCACAGAGTGCTTTATTCAGGATAAGAAGGAACTGAGTTGTATTTATTTGCTTTACTCAAAATACTCTGAGTTGAGTTACCTTAAAAATGTTTTCTTCTTAAATAGGACATGTTAGCTCTACACTTACAAACTCAGAAAATTCAAAGGTATGAATGAATAAGACAAATTGGCTAACCTACTTTACTTGCTACAACATTAAAATTCTGGTCACCTATTCACTGTAAATAATAACACTACCTTTTTTCCTTAAAGAAAAATCACTAATCTCTACATTTCCTAGAATCTGTTCGAAGGCATGTCAGGATGCCTCATTACACTTGAGGAAATTATACACTTGAAATAATTCTCTGATCTATCTCCAAAATGAGTTTCTGAAATTGGAAGACCCATGGCTTTTCAGGACTCAATATTCACAGGCCACATTAAAAAAAAAAAAAATTACACCGACTTCTAATGTGCTTATGAAGATAAAGTATAAATAAAATCTAGGAGCCAGTGCATGCCAGTATTGATATTTTGTATCTGATTTTTGGTAATAAACATAACTCTCAAGTTTAAAATGACTGTGTTAATTATCAGTGACAAATATATACTCTTCAGTCCTAACTTCTAAAATTGAAAAATTGAATGATAGCAGTGCATGAGTTCATGAGCTCTAAACAGGTTAGATCAAAAGTTCTCCACTGGTAATCATAGCTCTGCAGGGAAATAAATGCTTCCTTTAAAAATAAAAAAATTAAACAGCATGTAATAAAATTCACCACAGGACTTTGTTATTTTAAGAGTAAGGTCAACAAAATCTATGCATAGGAAGCAAAGTGTCTTCATATTTCTTAATAATGACAGGCCCTCGTACCTCACTTGACCCTTACAATATTCCAATTAGATAGGCAGAATCATTAAATCAAAAAGTCTACATTTATTGGGCACTTTCATTTTTACCCAAAAAGCATATACAAAGAGACTCAAGTGAGAAAACCCAGAAGGCATGTCCCTCCCAGTGAGACCAGTTCGAGCCACAGGCGATCCCTGCTTGGCTGAGCAGAACACTTGCAAACTGCTCACCCAGTGTCTGTCCTTGAACCTCCTCTGACCATCTAAATGTTTTGTCTATAAAGAATGGGACGGTGTTTAAATAAGCAGTGTGGGAATCACAGGAAGTCCCCAAAAACTTGCCCTGAAAATCTACATCTTCTAAAGCACACATACAGGGCCATCCTGGTGGCGCATTGGGTTGAGTGCTGCACTGTGAAGCATCACGGGCACAGTAGCAGGAGTTCGACCCCTGGCCAGGGAGGGGACCCACATGGCGTGGCAGACCTCTCCTGCCTGGCCTGCTGCTCCCCTCAGCAGTGTGTTTCAGTCAATCTGCCTGTTCTGCTCCTTGCTCTGTCTCTGGTGAATCCTCTCACCTCCCACACCTCTGGCCTGTACCCCAGCTCTTGTATGCATAAAAAAGGCAGCACAAATACATAACCAAAAAATACAGACTTCAGTGTCATGCATGACAAGCAAAACTAAGGGCAACCTGACTAGTAAAGATCTCGCCAGAGGTCACTAATTGCTCTATTTACTTTAGTAAATACCTTTATAAGTTATTATTATTGTCATTAGCTGCCACCATGCATTGAAGATTTGGGTTTATAATATTCCAAGTGGTCTGCTCTATTTATTTTGGCAGTACTGTAATGAGATGATGATTATTATTATTTTATTTATATAATAGAGAAATTGAGGCTTAGAAGTGAAGATTTTAGTGTCTAAACATATGGGCTTTGGAATCTCACAGATCTGAGCTCAGTCACTGACAAGTTAGATCACTGAGCCTCTTTGTACCTTAATTTTCTCATCTGTAAAATGGAGCTAACAACATTGTAGGAAGTTTTTAGGTCTTAAATAATTTACATAAAATCCTTGCTCTTAGAGCTATATACATGTGAATCCTCTTTGAAAATTCCAGTGTGTACCTGTCAATCCCTAACTTACTTCAACTAAAAGCTACTACTGGTAATACATAGTTTCGGTAAAACGCATACTGTTTTAAAGAATTTTAAATATGCTAATTCATTCTCCAGTACGCTCTGAGCAGGGTATTCTGCCTCCCCTAATTTACAGGTGAAAAAAATGAAGCACAGAAAGATAAAGATATGACTGAGAGCACACAGTAAGGAATAGAGGAAAGATTTCACCCAAAGAGACTAACTTTCAGAGCACAGTCTTGACCTCTGAGCCATGCTTCCTCACTAAGGAGAACTCATTCCTAGAAACCTCCTCTTCCCTGATCTCTCAGATGCTGCTTTCCATTCCTTCTCTACCTCAAAGAGTTCCCTCCTGTCTTTAAATGGTGCCATTTCCAACTTCTGGTCCTAGACTGCATTTATTATATCATCTCTTATCACTGCTTCATTTACACTGCTAACTTCTGTGGATTGTTAGTCTATTCCCACTTCTTGGAAGAATTAATGTTATCTATGGGACACAGCCTCGAGCCACAAAGCACACCATGCTCACAGCTATGTCCTGGGAGGGGTCACCCATGGAATATGAGCAAAATGATGAGGGCAGACAGATGTGGTGCATTCGGTGCTCTTCCCACTTCCCCCTTCTCCCCACTGACTGCATTTGGAAAAGATGAGTGGCCACTTTGGAAGAGAGGAATTGAAACAGGCAGAGTTGTCTCACCACCCTGGGCCTCCAGAAGAATGTGCACAGCAGAGATGCCTAGAGCTGGACCAGCCAGTTTCTACTCAAGTCACCTTGTTTTGAATTAGTTCTTTCCCTCATTAGGGAAAATCCCTACCTTGGGCTCAGTTCTGGCTCCTGACTTTTATATTTCCTGCTGGCTTGGGCATCTGGAGTACCTGACAAGAACCCAAAATCCCAGCATTCCCAATGTGAAATTAATCAAATCCAACCTCTCCCCTCAATAAATAGCTTCCTCATCTATCCAGGGTCCAAGTCCAAGTTAAGTGCCCTTGTAGATTCCTGTCACTCACTCCTGCAGTCAATTCATCATCTAGTCCTGTTCATTATGCCTCTTTTATATCGTCCACATTCATTCCCTCCTCTCCACTCTCAATGGCACAGTCTGAATCCCAGCCCTTATAATCACTCACATGAATTACCTGCAACAGTTTCCTACCTGATTTCCCTGCATCAAGACCCAGTCCTCATCTCAACTCATTTCATTTCAAGGCCGACATAATGATTTTGAACATACATCTAAAATTGCTACTTTGTGAGATTCTTTTCCAGGTCAAAATCTTATAATGGCTTTCACATCAGTAAATTCGAAAAGCAAAATTTTCAAGTCTCTGCTAATATAACACAGAAGAAAATTGTTTGACTAGTGAATGGGTAACAGGAAACTCAGCAATTGAACTATGTCAAGAAAGAGAGTCAAAGAAAGAAGAGTGCATTTGTATACCTGAAGCAAAATTGGCAGAATAGTTCAAGGTCTGATTAGATCAAGCAAAGTCTAAGATAAAAGGGATTTTTTCCCCCCACCAAGCCCAAACAGGTCTTGCGGGGCTTTGAATGATAAAACAGATATCACCCCAAGTCGGAGCCAACCTGATCCCTGCCAGCAAGTTACTGAGGAGATAATGAAGTCAGCAGAGAGGCAGGAGGGAGTGTCTTTGACTTTATATAAAAGAACCCTGAGAATAGAACTTCTTGGGGATAGTCCATCTAAATAACCACTGAGCCTGAAAGCTGCCTACTGTTTATTATCTGGAAAGGAAATTCTATGTGTATTTACCTGAGAATGGAGTTTTATTGTTAATAAATCAGAATACCATGACTACTCCATCCTAAGTCCTTCTTTTGTAATACTACCTCAAGTTTGTGAACATGTTGCGTGTGTATTTGGCAACTACTCACAGGTTTCTGTATAAAATGGATGAGTTAGTGGGACATGCACCGACCCTGCCCAGCACTGTCAGCACCATTCTCCTCAAGCCCTGGGCTCCAGCTGTGTTTTCTTGCTTCTAGCTCTCACTTTGCACCACTGCTTTTTTGCTTAGAATGACCTTTTTGGCCTCATGCCACCAAATGTCTCTGCACCTGGCAAACATCTGCTAACTTCAACATTGGAAGTCTAATAAGTTATCACTTCCCCCTTAGTGTTCCCATTGCAAAATGCAATTCACAAAAGCAAAGGCGATAAGGATCGTCTTTCCTATGGCACCAATATAAGATCTTCTAATTCCTACCTCTTATTCTAGTCTCTGGTGATGAGAAGTCTCTAGATCTTCTCATGCACCAATACAAGATCATCTAATTCCTACCTCTTATTCTAGTCTCTGGTGAGGGAATAACTTCTTTGCAGACTTAAGCAATTTTTATTAGTGCAACTGACTAGTACTTAGCCAAGCACCTGAGCTGTTCTCTCTCACTTCCTGCTCTGGACTTCTCTTTCAGTATTTGCCCCTAATTTTGTTCATTTCAGGTGAGGAAATTTACTTGATTCCAAGAAGAATAACACTTGTAACTTAAAAGCAGGTTTAGCTGAGAGAAAAATAATCAGCCTATCACCTATATAGAGCTTGCCAGAAGGCAACACCTCCACTCCTGCCATGTCCTTCTGTGGCATCACAGTCATCTCTACCTATGGTTCTAAAGTGCTGAGGAAACATTTATGCATATAAAACATTGTGTGTTGGAGTAATGAAATAAAAGCTGTTGCTATTTCAAAGCAAATAGACACATAGTATGAACACAGCTTCCTCATTGGTCAAAGATGTTAACAGGAGAAGAATGTTTATAAAAAGTGTTGATGAGATACAACTCAGAAATAAAAATGTATATAGACTATAAAACAAATACCATTTACCAAAGACAGCAGGGTGCAAAGGAACTAGGTAGGGACAAGACCTCCAACCTGGATGGGGGCTGAGAGACTGAATTCAAATCACGACGCTCAGCTCACAGAGCATTTAACAATTCCCATATGGTTCACCAGGAGCCACCCCACCTTATGCTGCTGGACACTCATGCTTTCCCTTGCACCTTCTGTGAGCACTGGAGGCCTATAACTACTCATTATCTAGGTTCTTAGTCCTGGAAGCCTGGACTCTGAGAGCGGTCACATGCCCTCACATCCACACCCTTGCCCCTCACTATCTCCCTGTTTGTAAAAGTTTTCTGTTACTCAGAGAAGAACCTAGAAGGCTACCTAGAGAAGCAAAATGGTCTCACTTAAAATGATCTGTCACGAAGAAAATTATTAAGAGATTTGCTATTCAAACCCAATACCACATGGGATATATAAAGTCAAGGGGCAAAGGGACAGTATCCCAAAAGACACAGAAGATACTAGTCCTCTGTCCATCCCTTCCATGAGCCTCTGGGAATACTACTTTTCTGAAGAATCAGTCAATACCATTTGACAGTAGTCTTTTTCCTAAGTACAGGACAAAGCAAGATGTCTTTAGAGGTACATTTTTCACAACTGTCTCTCTGTCTTTTACATCTTGAGTTGAAGTAAGGCTGCTGTAAGCCCATTTACTTTCATTTCTTTTTCTTGAGGTGACATACAAATGAGCAAAATGGCATGTCAGTCCCTTGGAGGTGATGTTTATGTTTAATTTCCCATCCGTGATATCACCACCACTATTCTCTACAATTGAAGTTTTTCCTGCTTTTAGGTATGGAAACCCAAGAAGAGTAGATGAAACCTATAGATCTTAATCACTGAAAAAATGCATAGAAAATATCAAAAAGCGATTTCAGCAGCCTCACTTTCCCCTAGAAGCCCACCCACAAAGAACACAAGTCCACAAGCAAAAAGGTAGGAGTCCCTACTCTACAGAAACTATTTCTCCACTGGCCCTTTTTGTGCTTTATTCTCTCTGCTTTTCTTCTCCTGATAAGGTCTAGACACAAAACTTTAGTAACTGATGGAAAACTCAGCAGGTGAGAGAAAGCTACATCCTAGTCCTGCATATTACCAACTTAAACTTTGAGTGTGATGTTTTGCTGAAACCAAGTCTCACCTGTGATATAATATTTAGAGAGTGTGTGGTCACACAGTTGCAAAGGATAGGGCAGTAGGTGGTCAGGAGCCACTGGCCTGAGTCTCCTGCTGCAGACTTTGCAATTGCAATTCCCTAGGCCAAAAATACCTTTCAACAGATATCTCCACGGCTGCAGCCTTCTCATCTACTGGTCTCAGTTCAGATGTTACCTCTGAGGAGAGCCTTTTCCTGGCTATCCTATTTTAAGCAGCTCCCTCACCAACTAAGTCATTCTCTAGCACATGTCCCTGTTCAGAGTCTGCAAAGTGCTCACAACTACAGGGATGGTTTTAATTGTTTTTTGTAAAATGTCTTTATCCCCAACAAGAACATATGTTATATAAGAGGAGAGATTTTTGTCTGCAATGCTCCCTATTGTATCTTCAGTACCCAGAATGTATAGCTACTCACAAAACATTTTGAATGAATGTGACTGCACCAAACTCATGGTCAGCGATATTTTCCTCTGTGATTTAAAATCTGTGCTTTCATAGAGGGTGTGTTGATTATTAAAGGTATTTGAGGAGCTGTGTTCCAAACCCAACAATACCTCTGATAGGGACACTGCTAAAATGTGCAATTGTTGCCGTATTCCTGTTCTGCCATTTTTCACAGGATTGAAAATGTGTCACAAAATATTACTGGGTCAGGGACCATGCAGGTCACCAGATGGATGAGAATGATTTATTTCCTTGATTTCAAACTACTGAAGAAAGATTGCAGGAAGTAAGCCAATTCTTATCTCTGAGCTTACAGAATATGAAAGATAAAAGGGACCTTGAAGTTCATCTAGTACAGATTCACTCTTAATTTAAAAACCCATTCTACCCACCCATGTCATGGTTTTCTGCCCTTGACTTTAATATTTTCAGTGATGAGACCTTCACTATTTTACTAGAGAAACTGTCTCACAATTGGACGGATTTTGATGAGCAAGGTCTTCCTTCTATTGATTCAAAATTTCCTTCCTGTAACTTCTGGCCCTTGGAGCAACAATAAGTAAGTTGAGTTCCTGTTCTGAATGATGAACTTTGAAATATTTAAAGACATCTAAAATAGCTCCTCTTAGTACTTGCTATTTCATAATAAACATCCCTAATACCTCTAGCTATCCCTCATTTGCTCCTCTTTCTAGACCCCTTCATCTTGTGATTTCTGGGCACACTGCAATTAGGAAACATATGTTCACCATGGAAAAGTGGAATTAAGTCTTACTTTTAATGATGGATTTAATAGTACTCAGTGCCATAAAGCCACTGAGTGATCCACTTTTGAAAGTTAACTATGCATCTAATTATGTGCCATATCATTACCAATATCAGCATCCATGATTAATTTTAAAATGTAATTTTACAATTAAATTACTTGGATGTAATGAACATCCACTTCTGCTGGATGTTTGTCTGAAGAACATCTTATAAGTGACAGTGCCAGCTTGGAACTGAGAGTCTTCTGATGAAAATATGAAAAACAAACAAACAAACAAAACAACCTTTTAAAACAACCTGGGTCATCAACTTGTAGAAGCACAAGAATATGGCTACTTTGAAATCTTAAAATTCATGGATGTCTAAATTATAGACATCCTGAAGGTACAGTATTTCATTTAAGCACTGCTGCAAGAAATAATCTAAGACAACTAGTAAAAATGAATTGCATTTTTACAACAATTTATAGGACATTTAATTGAATACCTTGTGACTAAATAAAATAAAATTCATGTGAATTTGTCCATATTCAGACTTTGTGGGAAATGCTGGCAAATTATTCATGTTTTGCCATCCTCATGATCAACTCTGGTCCTTATCAAATCACCAGTGTTAATCGGTAAAGAAGCTAGACATTATTACACTATGGTGTCGTAGCCTCAAAATTTCCCATAGTAACTTGTTATTCCTAAAATCTAACAAATGAATTATGTTCACATTAGGAAAATTGTTAAGTTTCAACTTATACATATTGAATATGTATATTCTTACACATATGCACACTTACATCTTTATACTATAATCATCTTTTTACTTAAAACCTACTAATATATTATGAATTTGGATATCCATATTATATGTGCATTTAGTACTGTCTTATAAAGGTTAAGTGATGTTTTCTGTATTTAGAATAAGCAGGACTTTACCTGCTCCACTTATGAGTTGAACCCTACTATAGACCTTGTCAATATTCAGCTTTCTTCTAGAAACAAGACGTAGCAGGATCACCGAGGAACTTAAAGACAATGACCCAACCACTCTCTGTTGGGTATAAAATATTGTGTATATTTCTTTTCATTCAAAGCCAAAATGCTACTGAACACAATATGTTTAAAATTATAACATCCAAACATAATACATATTAGTAGTATGGAACATGACTCAGAAATATTTTGATGGTCTTTTAAAATAAACAACCTCAGTTATTTAATTGTTTCAGCAATTCTTGTTATGAACTGAATTGTGTCCCCTCCAGAAGCATGTGTGAATGAAGGTCCTAATCCCTGATGCCCCAGAGTGGGATCATATTTAGAAATAATTCCTGGCATATATAATTAGTTAAGGTGAGGTTATACTGGAGGAGGGTCGGTCCTTGGAAGCTCTCCCACCAACCTGTGACTATACAGGTATTTTATTCTCATTTTCTTAATAAAGCTATTCTTTTAAAATGTAAAAAAAAAGAAGAAAGAAGGAAGGCAGGCAGGCAGGCTAGTCCCTAAACAAGTATGGCCGGTGTCCCTAATAAAAAGGAGAAATGAGAAGATAAAGAGGAAAGGGCCATATGAATGTTGTTATTGGAGAGATCTTCTACAATCTAAGGAGGACCAATTGCTACCAGCAAAGCACCAGAAGCTGAGGGAAAGGCACAGTACAGTCTTCCTCACACTCCTCAGATGGAACCAACCTTGTTGACACCTTGATGTCAGAGTTACATCTTCAGAACTGTGAGACTGATCTGCAGGGTGAGCCCCTCAGTTTGGTTCTTCATGACAGCAGTCTGAGAAAACTAACACAACTCTGAGCCTTTTAAAAATACTTCAGCTGCTTCTTTGTGGCATGCCTTCAGAGCCCGAAGCACTTTACTTTGGATCCCCTTTAATATGACCTTGTCTTGTCCTTTGAGGGAATTTTTTTCAATTGCCTGAGGTTAGTTACTTATATCTAACACATAAATATGATGGATCATCTGTTCAGGGATAACCAACACTTTTTTCAAATTAGTTAATCTATACTATAAATTAGTGAAACTGATTTCTTTTTATCTCCACAACTGACTTTGGCAGACAGCCTAAAAAAATGTTTTGAACAATAATAGTATTTCCAGAGGGAAATGCATAATCTCCTAATGTAACCATCTTGAAGTATATACAAATGCATGTTTCATAAACTGATGGATTTGTTTATATTAAAATGAAATGCAATTTTCAGTTCTTCAGTTGCATTTGCCACATGTCAAGTGGCAATGGGTTGCTTGGACTAGCAGCTCCTATGTTGGATAACACAGATATAAGACCTAGCATAATGGAAAGTTTTGTCAGACAGTCTTGATCTAGAATGGAAACCTAAAAGTTAAATCAAATGAAGGGATGCTGTTCTGTCTTAGCCACTGAAATCATCTCCCAGATATAACTCCAAACAAGTACCTACCTGCTAACTGGGAAATAATGTGGAAAACCTCTGACTTGACATACAGTAGCATTTGCATTATTCATAATGTAATACACATATGTATGTACAGTGTACAGTGCTAAAGAAGGAAACTATAAAACAATCACACATAACCATTATGTTAAATGATACAGTTCTAGATTTTCATTTGAAAGTAAGATTCTTCTGCTTAACAAAGTTTGAAAATCACCACTAAAAATGAGAAAATATTTGCTAATAAAGCAATAATTGATGCTTCTGACAAATGCTTCCAGGAAACATCAATGTGCAAGTTTCTGAACTTGTGACAATTGGTTTGAAGCCCAGTGAGCACTTAATTTCATTAAATCAGGTAACTAATACTAACAACACTGATCATTAGCCAGCAGGGGGAAGTGAAGAGTAGATTACAGCATATTTGCTGGAAAGTGGGACTTTCTCCCCCACGTATGTTTTAGTGGAAGGAGAGGCCCTAAAGTACATAGTCTGCAGAGGAACAGCAAACCCTCTCCTGAATTTTCTCAGTTAGCCTTAGACTCTTCATATGTCTGTCTTCAAAGGACCCCTAAGAGATGGCACAGAAACTGGTTCTAGACAATACAGATTAAAATGCAGTGAATTCTAAAACCTAGCTTCGCCAATTTTCTTTGTTAAAATGTGATTAGTATTCAGTTTTATACTGAATATTTTTAGCCATCCCGTTTCTCCACATTATGAGAGAAAAAAAATCGAAGGGCCTTTATATTTGACTGAAAAAGAAAATTTCATCGGCATGTTATCAGTTATTTCCTTAAAGGTCATTGTAAGAAAACTTGTGTTCATAATAGCTTAACCACGTATGACCTTACCTCTTGGTAAAGGTCACTGAGATCTTCCTGGTGGGCTTGTTTGGAACATCCTGGAAATTCCCTCACACAGCAGGAATCCGGGGGCCAGTCCATCTCTGTCATTTCCAACCAGTCAGTGAAATATACCACTCCACAGCACTTAAACTGCAAAAGAAGGACGGGACAGACTCAGAAACTGAAAAAATATTTTCTTAACTTAAAGGATTAAATATTAGATTTCTTATGTACCCAGCACTAAACACATTTCTGTCATCACCGAATGATATGTGTACATTCTGTGTTGATGACAGAAATCTGATGAAGAACTCCACTATGGAGCAGTTTCTAAACATTAATGTTTGTACCACATGAAAACAGATCACACATGACCAAGTCTCACTCCTCAACCATAGGATTCCCCACCACAATGGGCTTAATATATACAATCAAATGAAATAGCTGAAATCTTACATTTATTATTAAACCACAAGCCTCTAAAGAACAGCTGTATGTTGCTTAGTTACTAATTAATTATTTATCAAATTCAAATATTAGTTTAAAAATTTCTGTAATCTCTGTAGAAAGCTTTGTTCATCAAATCTGTTTTAGATTCTCCATCACAAAGATTACCAGACTTGGATTCATTAACCACTAAAAAATTTTTGAGATCTAAAGAGTTTTGGACCAATACACTTTGAATTAAATGAGTGAATTCTAAAAACAAAGGATCTTATTCTATCAACCTAATGTCAAAAAATGAAGTGCCTTTAGCTTCAATTAAGTTGGATTTAGGAAAAATTTTACTTTTTTGGTCTCATTTTACCAAAGATTAGCAAAAACTTTTGTTAAGGTTTAGAACCCTTGTTTAAAGACCAACACACATAGATCCCAAATAATGAACTATGATGAATAATTTTCTACCCTTGGGTAGAGGAGGATTACTTTTCTACAGAGGCAAAAACAAGAACTATGAGCAGTCACTCATGGGAACTAGGCCAAAAGTGACTGGCTCTGCAAGTTATGTCGCCCAACAGATCCATCTGTGTCCAGGATTAACACTGCATCATAAAATATCACAATCCACCATTTCAAAATCCAACTAAAATCAACTTTGAAGAATTCTCAGTTTCTCATGCAAATGTAACAAGGGTAATACTAACAGTTATTTTCCATTTTTTTCATTGCCTACATATCTAATTTTAAAAAAAGAAAATAAAATCATCTTGAGTATTATAAATGATGGATTACTGAACATTATGAGTAATACTAAAATTTTCCAAGCAACTTTTTAGCATTTTCCTTGTATAAACTGTTCTAAAAACCAGGTATATACCAGAAGTGTGATAAATTAAGTTAAATGTAATTTGACATCATATATTTTATGTAAGTCATTGAATAGTCATAAAAAACATATGCAGTAAAAAGACTTCACTTTCTAAAAGTCATAAACTACCTCATTTCCAAGTCAGTCTTTTTAAATCCTTACACTCAGAGAAACCTACTTCTCTCATTTCCTAACAATGTGTGTTTTTCTATGTCGATGACAGAAGGACAGTTCTTGGAACACACAAACCCATCCACAATAGAGCAGCCCATTTATCTAACCTTGTCAGGAAAGGAGGTGTTCCATATAAATAACTTCCAAAAAACTTAAGCATCTAACATTCAGTGCCAAGCATTCTTTTTAGAAGTCACTAAGATTTTTTTTTTCTTTTAATGTAGTGTTGTTTTTTTCCTTTTGCAACAGAAGATATTGAATTGGTAATGAAACTTTTCCTGAAAACTCCTTTAAACAAGTCCATTGTTATGCCACACATGACTGTAGTCTATAATCTTTGCAGTTTTCCTGCCTTCTTTAAAAATCATATTATAAGATAGCACCTCTCTTGGGAATGTCTGTCAAATACTAAAAAATACCACTGTCATTTTCCAGATGAAGAAACCAAGGCTCTAGTGGGTCAAATAAATTGCCAAAATTACTGTGTGGCAGAAGCTCCTTATACCAAAGCCTACTTCCAACCATTTTGTTGAGATAAATAAACTTTTAAAAGTCAGGAACTTTTTTCCCTATTAGGGAAAACTTTTTTTTAAATTGAGCTATTATCGATATAAGCATTACATTTATAATTTCAGGTGTACGACATAAAGTTTCTCTATTTCTATATGTGGCAAAATGACCACAATAAATCTATCCCCCATCACCATGTAGTCTCAGAATTTTTTTCTTGTGATGAGAACTTTTAAGATCTAGTTTCCTAGTAACTTTCAAATTATTAGTACTATTAGTTGTGGTCCCTATGTACACTGCATCCCTATGACTTCTTGATTTTATAACTGAAGTTGTACCTTTTGACTTTCTTCCCCCACCTTTGCCCATCCCCCTCATATCCAATTTTTCTGCCAGCATCCCAAACTCCTACCTCCAATAACTACCAGTTGCTCTTTATACTTATGAGTTTGATCTTTGTTTTTTTTTTTCTTTTCAAGTTTCTATATATGAGTGAGATTATACCATGTCTTTCTTTGTCTGACTTATTTCTCATAGCATAATAACCTCAAGGTCCAGGTTTTTTAAAGGTTTTATAGACATGTCACTAGGACTTAAGGCAGAGTCCACTAAATAGAGGTACATGCATAAAACAACACTTAATGAGCAGTCAGGGAAACGGAGGCCTTACCAGGCTTGTTTACAGGGCTACAATTTATTTTGGAAGAGAGGTGGTATGGGCTGAATTATGTTACCCCCACATTCATGTTGAAGGTCAAACCATCAAAATTTGCAGGAAGGATCTTTAGAAACATAATTAAATTAAATCACTGAGGTGACCCTAATGCTAGACAGATGTCCTTATGAGAAGAGAAAATTTAAACATGGACACAGAGAGTAAAGATGGCACGAAGACAACCATTGACAGACTTAGGAAAGAGACCACAGGAGAAATCAACCCTGAATACTTTGATCTTAGACTTCCAGCTTCCAAAATGTGAGACAATACATTTCCATTGTTCTGAGGTACTTTGTTACCACCGCCCTAATGGTCTAAACTAAGAGCCCTAATGGTCAAAACTAAGAGGTGTGTAGAAACTCTTGCAGGGAACCCAGAGGTCCTCACCACTTCTTTTTTTATCGAATAGCTGTAGGGTATAGAGGAGGGCACTTAACCATACAACAAATCTAAAAATACACATGCTGTCCTTTGCAGTGTTTCTTCATTGTCTACGTAGGCGGGGTCTCTTCTTACCACTACAAAACAATGGATTGTTTTGAAACTGAGATTATCATGGTCTACATCACAAATCCCAGAAAATAAAGCACTCTGGGCAGCCTCTAACCAGGACAGTGGCTCAACACTCTAAATTCCCTTCTGCTTCACTTATTTTCCCTTGGTGTTGTTTTTAGTACAAATGAACAGTAAACAAACAAAGTCAGGAAGCATTTAAGTAAACAGGAAATCTGTGTTACAACGATAATTTTCACCATCTCAATAACTGTAACACAAAGAGTCAGATTTGGAGATTATCCTAGACTTGAACCTCTGCCCGTATTTAAGACAGAGTAGCTGAGCAGAGAGTGGGATATCTGTGCTGTAGGACAATGATTCTCAAATGCTTTGTGGTCCAGCTCTACATGAAACTAAAGGGAAATTACCTACTTGTTCATATGGGAATGTCATTCCAATCACAAGGACATTGGTGAGGAGAAGAGCTTGATTTGAAGCAAGATTGGCAGTTAACATCAAGTGCCCAGATATGAAAATCTAAATGTAGTCCCCATTTGAGAATGAGTGGGTTCAGTGCTATGTGGAATTTAGGTTAAAAAAGTAGGAGCACCTGTATTTTGTAATATTACTGCTAATAACTATAAGTTAGATAAAATCAAATTAATGATTCTATTTAATCTTTTCAAAAACTCAAAGATGGAGGTACTTTTATTATCGTCATTCTATAGGTGAGGAGATTGAGATTTAAAAGTCAACTAAATTCTAGAAATACACATAGTAAGCAGGAGAATCAGATTTTGATTAGAAAGCTTATGCCTTTAATCAGATACTGACTCCTAATTTTCAAATTAGAACCATGATTTGAAAATTACACAGATAGCTCTAAAAGTCACGAAATTTTCCTATTTAAATAGAATTTAGATATTTATCAAGTAACTCTCGTAATGAAGAATTTCACATTAGTTTAGCAAAATGACTTGAGAAATTCAAAAATATAACTGAACCTTGTAAAATGAAGGGGAAAAGACTTGCATGAGAAAGAAAGCAGGGCATGGGGTTACTTAAGGTATTTCTCAATAAAGCATTATACCCATGGTAACTAAATCATAGACTTAACTTTTCAGTGCAGAGGAAATGAGCAAAGCCAAAGTTTTGAATGTTTGTTTTGAAAGTGTGCCATTTATTCCATACCTTCTCCCTCAGAAATTAGAGCAATTACCTCTCTCTGAAAAAAATTCCAAGCGTGAGTAAGCCACCGGTATCTAGGTAAACCATAATTTGTCATTCTGGCTTTCAAAGTGACCATGTCTGACCACTGCACTGGAACCTGAAGATTAAAAAACAAAATATCAATAACTGTAACACACACACATATGTTCACATATTCACAAACACAATCACTCCGACTCATACCTACTCAAATGTACTTGAAATACATTGAAATGGTATATACTATTTTCAATTTATATTTGTCACATAAATTAAGCTCAGGGTTACTAAACATGTATTGAACAATCTCTATATGTAGATTTTTGCACAAAATGAGGAGTTTCTTCAAATTAGGTAAAATAATGTGAAGTTATTTAACACCAATAGTAAATGCAAGGAAAATACAAACCAAGTAAACTGTTTATTCTACAGTTACACCAAAACGCTCTTCATAACAAATGATACCTCAAGAGATATGCCCTTTAATTTGATTTCATAAGTGAAGTCCTCTGAAGTGACTGAAGATTAAGGCACTAAAAGAGGGAAGAATTAAGAAGGGCAAGAGTTCAAGTTAAGTTAAGCCTCATTCTGGAATAATTTTATAAGTAATTTTTCAGAAATTACATTTTGAAGCATATTAGAATTCTAGAAAGAACAGTTCTCAAGTTAAAAAACATTTTTGTGCTTCAATTCTCAGGTCACTTGGCACCATATGCCATAATAAAATGTTTATTTATGGCAGAACCTCAGGTGTATATATAACACAATAGCTGGCCAGACAAACAATCAGCATATCATGCAGTTTTATCTACAGTGCCCAGAAGAAACTGAGGCATATGCATCCTAGCTTCTATACAGTATGGCCTTAAAGCAACTCTCCAGAACCTGACAGACATCCACATGTGCTATAAAGAGTGGCAGAGGGCTTGTCTAGCAATCTTGATCCGCAAGACATGGCACATAGACAAAGAAGGAGAAAAGAGAAAGGAGAGAAGAGAGTAAAAAGGAGATCAGCAGAAGTCGATTAGGATTATTTTGAAATCTTAGGTTTAAAAAATAGTAATCCTGAGTGAAATGATCTAAAAAAATCCTCTCCACCAAAATTTTTTTATGTTTCCCTTATTATTAATGTTCCTTTTTATAAACTTAGAAATGCAAAATATATAAGCAAATAGCCCAGCATTCAATTTCAATTCCTAAATAATAGGCTGAATGGCTCTATTTTGTGTTCATAGGGTTTTTGACATAGTTCAAATAACTAACCAAAGTTCAAGTTACTCATTATAAGTTATTATTTTATAGCCTTTTCATAAAATAAATGGAAGTGAAATAAGTTCCCTCAAAATTTAAACGATGAAACAATATTATTGATAGAGTTCTTCAAGAGAAGGAACAAAGGAGGCTAATATGTATAAGCAACAGAAATAATGAAGAATGTATTCTGATGTCAAATCTCTTGATTTGGCTATTACGACAGTCTTATTTTTAATTTTATTTTCCAGAATAAATATGGTGTTTCTCCCTTGTGACCACAATTGATCTGAGACTAAATGTGGCAAGAAACAGAGGAAATCATTGAGGTTCTGGCACAAAATATTGTAATCTGGCCATAAAGGAAAAACACACAGTTATTGGCTCCTTGCATGGAACAGTTTAGGGCACAAAGCCCATTCTATGCAAAGGCTGGGTTCTGCAAAATTTGGCAGCTAATAAACTTTAATGGCACTTTTCATTCACACTGCAATTAGTGCAAAAGGAATTTTTAAAAACCTGACAAACTTTTTTCTAATAGACTACTTTTCACATTTCACTTTTAAAAACCTTGCTCTATCGCAGTGACTTACACAAGGGAAGATTTACACAAGCAAACAGTGACATCTGCCCTCAACTGAAAAGGTACTTTGCACTCATTAATACTTGTCATATACTAAGGAGATAATTGCAGATCATTCCTTAAGGAATAGAAGAAAGTATCTATACAAGTCAAAATTCCTTTTAGTTTCTTCAAGTTATTGGGAATTATACTAGAACCCCAGGATTTCCTTGAAAGTACATTAAATTAATTCATTTTGAATGTGTACCTTATTTATCAAATATTAGTGTGACATGAACATGATATAAAACATTTTAAAAATCCATGGAAAGTAGGCTCAAGTCTTAAAATCCTTTTAATGACCCAAAGGACATAATCAAAAGCTGACATGAGGGGCTCATGAATTAATCATATGATTTAGAATCTACTGCTTGAATGTCAAGGCGATACATGTATTTGTTGAAAACAAACATTAAAAGACCATGTCTTATGAATAAGACACAAAAACAAAGTCCTTGGGACCAACCATCTTTGAACTCCACTAAATATACAAAATTTCTAGGAAGTAGTAAAAATATGATTTTTAAAGGCAGCAAGAGATTTCCTATTTTAGAGGGAGGTTCAGTTTTGAAAAAAGTTCTTAACTTGATATTAAACTAGTTAAACCCGGTACTGACTTTGCCATGTTTACTTAAGAAAAATAAAAAGAGAATCATAAATTCTCTTGTCTTACTGAGAATTGCCATACAGTGCAGGCCGAGCATTTCCAGAGGAGTTCAGATGTGCCTCAGCGCCAAAGCATCGTTTACATGTAAATTGAAGCGTGTAGAATACCTACTGGTCTGTAATTACCACTTAGTATTCAAAACACTGTCACAGTACAATAGCAGATTCACCATAGAATCTTTACTAACAGCATCAATATCAGAAACAGCTTTGATTTTATTAGACAACTGCTGAAATGCGTCTTTGAAATAAATACAAAACAACCTCCCTCTCTTCTTCAGAAATCTTAAATTTTAAAATGTTGAAGACTCACCTGGGGAACTGGTTACAAAGGCAACCATCCCATTCCCACCCCTTCTTCCTCGGCCTTTCCCTCTGTTCTGATTTAGTACATCTGGCCTAGAGCTACATGATGTGCATTTTTAAGAATCATCCTAGGTAACTTTCTGCTATAGACAGTCCAAGAACTACATGTTGAAAAACATCATCTTACTTAAACTGAATTACTTTACAGAAAAGTCTGGCCTGCCACTATGAAAACAGCCAGTAATCACAGACATGCATAGAAGCTTTTCTTCCTTATTGATAAATGCACCAATTTTCACCACTAAAATGAGAAAATATTAAATAAGCAATAATATCCAGTACAAGCAAAGGTGTAGCGGGGTAAACAAAACACAGCTGGTAGCATCTTAGCTGAAAAACTCTTTATTCTGACACAGAGCTGGGCCACAAGGAAGATTCCCCTATCCATCTAGGTTCTTCTGAGGCTAGATGAATGAACAAATTAATATTAGACAGATTGGTAAGACAGGAAGCCAAATTTTAATAACATACATATGTTATTAAATTCTAAAGTAAAATGGGACAAATTGGGGTTTATATCTTGTGCACATGGACCTGTGATATCAAGGAGAAGGGGGGAATACATATAACAATGAAGGAATGGCTGACTCTTTACTTGGACAGTGAAAAGATGATAGTCCTCTCTGTCTCAGAGAGAGAGGACATATTCACTGAAAAACCTACACCTGGATGCTACCTCCCCAAGTCTTCTAGGTCATAAAAAGGGGAGCAATGATTACTTCTTCCATTCAAGAAAGGGTAAAAAGAATGAAGACAAAGACAAAAGCTTCTCAGTCTCTAAGATCTTCATTTCTCTTAACTCAAAATAATCTGCATTCTTTAAGTGATGGTAATAGTTTCTTCCCGAGGTCCACTGGGCTTCAGCTGACCTTAGTTCCACATACCAAGGTGACGCTTATGGGGAAAGGCCTACTCTGGACATATTAAGAAAGCCTATCTGACCCTTTGGGGAAACCAATCCCATAATAACTATAAAAGCTGTTCTAGCAGTTTCAATTGTTCAAATGAAAGAGTAAAATGCTGAAGAGCCAACTCTCAAACTTTGAGAACGTTTCTAGACTAAGAAAAACACAGCAACTTCTCAAATACACATCTTAAAGTGGAAAAATATCAGTTTGCTACACAGAAGACACGCACACTTCCTTGTCATCGGCAGGCAGTTACACTGCAGCACTTTATAGAGCTCTCATGTAGACTTTCAAACTTATGTAAATTTGGTTGTAAATGCAAATCCTTCCTACTCTACTCAGAAGCTGGCAAAATTGTTTTGGAACATATATTATTTTTAGCCTATATATTCACGTTAAGCAATCTGTGGAGCAAAAGGCTCCAGATGAAATATTACAAATTGTGATTTGGAACTATGTTTTAGATACAGAAAAGAAAATGTTATCTTTCAGAAGTATTGGGAATACTTGTTGTCATCATAGAGTATAAACATTCCAATTAATAGCCATGTATCCAAATGACTCCAAAGTATCTAAGTTAAAAAAAACTAAATGTTGTTTCTTTCAAACTGTGATTATATTCCATTTTGAACTCACCATAATTTCTTGCTCATATGTCCAAACCCCACAAGCCAGTTCTACACAGAAAATGACAAGTAAACTTCCAAAGTACTGTGGAAAAACAAAAAGTTGACGTTATTAGGATATAATCAAAGTCAAAAATGGTCATCAGTAATGAACTGTTATTCAGTGTTATTTAACTAATATTAGGACAATAAAACTGAGACACATATTCATGACACTTCCTTGGGAAAAGATGGGGAAATTTTCAGCTATTTACAGATGCCTGGATCCAACATTCAATAGTTAGCTGAGTGGATCATTCTTTATTAGTCATCTCCTGGGATGAAGCTTTTTAAAGTGCCAGTACTTTCATTAGGTTAAATAAGAATTTGCATGTTTGCCAATATATCTTGATAAAATGTAATCAAGTTCTCTGAGAAACTAAACTTAATTTCTTTCAAAGTGGATGAAGTGAGGTCAAAATATTCACTGTTCTGCCTACAAGCAAATTTTAACTCATTGTTCTAGGCAAGGGGCCTCCTAGCATTCTTAGAAAAACAAAATAGGGAGCAAAATTTCAACACTGGTGACACTTTAAAATGTATAGCCAGTTCTTATTATGTAGAAAGCACTTGAGATATGTACACAAATACCAGGAATTCTGATAAGGCATGCATAGGGAAATAAATAACACCAAGCTGAACACCATGTCAAAACAGAAATGAAGATAAAAATTCTGAAGATTCCCATGAAATAGAGAATTATGCAGGGTCCTGAATGTGGGAGGATTGCAACAAAAAGTGTTTGAGAATTTCAAGGAAATAAAAACAATGAATAAGGAAGCAGAGGCAGCTGAGAAGTAAATTAAAGGATCAGGGCAAAGGGTCTCCATCAATCTTGCTGGAGAAGTATGGCCAGAAAAAGAAATGATAGGAAATCAAATTTGAAAGGTAGAATGAAGTTAGGTTATGGGGAACTTTGATATGATAATAGGTTTTCAATCTATCATGAAGACTATAATGTAGGCATCTTTTCAAGCTTCTGAGTAGGGAAAAGACATGATAAGTAGATTCAATGACTAGCTCAGGGTTCTATATGGTCTGGAAGGGAGAGCCTGAGTGGGATGGTGGTGGTATGATCCCTAAGAGGAGGAAAGAACAGCTTCAAGAGATTTAATATAAGAAAAACTGGCAAGATATTTGATCGATTGGATGTACTTATGTGTGGGAAAGACACGTTTCACCAAAATGAAAGAATTAGAAGGGTAATTAGTTCTGTGGGAAGATTAAAAATATATATTTTTTATTAGATCAACACAGAAGTGTTTAGCCAATTATTGGAAATATAAATTTGGAACATACCCAGTTTTACCCAAAGGTGAAATTGGAAATTTTTATTATGATTAGAAACAAAACATAGTTACATTTACATAATGTGTCACTTACCAATTACATTCATAATTAATTCACTCAGGAACCTTGAGAAATGGATAGAATTACCTCATTTTACAAATGAGAAAATTAATGCCAAAGTACAGGTCATGTGACCTCCCCAAGAATGTGCAGAGGAAATTTGGATGGGTTAGACCATTGCAGCTGGGTTCTTTTGCTATACCGTCACCTCCCCAGTTTTGGGGTAATTTCACAGAAAAAAGTGGTAAAAGGGTGAGGATGAATGGGCTGAGAGTTCTCTTCAGAAAAAATCTCCATACAAAAGGGAGGTTCCAGGTTTCCAGCCCTACTTAATGAGGGGTGGAGCTGAGAAAGTAGTGAAGATACAGAACACTTGGAGAGATATAGAGGGAGATACATGGAAAACACAGATTTGTTTCTCATCTTTGAACTTGCACCAGGGACTTGGGGTCAGGGAAAAGACATGGATAGACACTTACAAGAGACACACACAGGGAGGCTGACAATGGCAGCCTTTATCTTGATTTGTAATTAAATTGTGTCCCTTTCATCTTATGCTTGCCCCTTCCTATGGTTCCCTGTCAGAAGGTGCCCTAGACTTGTGGCAAGCTTTTCGAGCCAACTCTGTTTGGCAGGGCATTGGTAACTCTGAATTTCTCATTGGGAACCTCTTCTCTTCTCTCTCTCTGCATATTTATTCTGTTAAAGTTCTTTTACACCAAGTATCCTTTGTTTTTATGCACACAGACAGGTCAAATCTCTCTAGAGCATGCAAATTTGGGGATCCGGGGTACCCCTCAGTCTTCACATAACAGTCTTATGACTCTTCCACTCCATTTATGGTGCAGTGTCTGGGTGGGGGAACCATGTAGTGATGATTATTGATATCCCCTCTCACTGGAAAGGAAACACCATTAAAGGAAGTTCTTTCATCACAAAGTATATGTTCAATAAATATGTCTTACATAAAAGAATAAATGAGAACAAAGCAGAGCGATGAGAGCAAGTGACTGGGAGCTGCCTGGGACTGGGTACTCAGGAGAAGTCTCTTTATGAAGATGATCTTTTAAGATGAGTCAGTAGTGACCCAGGGAAAGCGATGCTTCTAAGAGCTGTGGGGAAACAATCCAGGAAGAGAAGTATCAAGTGCAAGGCCATCCTTCCAGAGGAACCGGTGAGAACTAACTGGAGCACAGAGGGGGTGGGAGAGGAAAGGGAGCACAAGTAGGTGACGTGGATAGGAACAAAGAGCCAGATCTGCCTGGGTCATTGAAGGGTTTTTGATTTTTTAAGTGGAAAAGAAATGCACAAGCAGGTGACATGACCTGACAGACATAATGAAAATATGATTCTGATTGTAAGAAAACAACCTGTAAGAAAGTAAGGGTATGATCAAGGTAACTCAATAAAAATTGCTGGACTAAGGTGGTAGTAAGGACCTGGGGAAAATGGACTGGGGCAGGATGGTGAGCCATCGAGACTTGTTCATAACCATTGCCAAAAGAGAGGAGAGCAAATTAGAAGATATAGACAGTTGGCTGGTTTTCTATTAGGTCTATGATATATTCCTTATGCTTTAAAAATAGAAATCATTACTATTAGTTTTAATTTGTTTCCTTCATATAAAAAAATAAAAATGAATATCTTCGTATAATCTCCTGGACAACAATGTGACTTTAAAAAAAATGGTTTAAAAGAAAAAGTACTTTTTTAAGTGGATGCCATTTTACAAGCACTTTTATTTTCAGCATAAGTAATATACAATACACAGCTTCAGCCTATGCAGGTCTCATTTCTAAGCATCACCTTAAAGATCTTTGCCTTGAAATGAAGGCTGGAAGGCATTTTGTGAATATAGTACTCCAAGTTAGTTTTTCACAAAAGTGTCTTCAATTTACTTCCATCAATTGACTTTAAAATTTCTAGATGTGAGGCCTCCCTGGGGGTGCAGCGGGTTGAGCTCCACACTGTGAAGCATCTACATCACAGCAGCACTAGCTCCATCCCTGGCCAGGGAGGGGACCCACATGGCTCAGCAGACCTCTCCTGCCTCTCCCACTGCTACCTCAGCAGTATGTTTCAGTTGATCTGCCTATTCTGCTCCCCTTTCTCTGTCTGGTGAACCCTCTCACCTCCTGCACCTCTGGCCTGTACCCCAGTTTTTATATGCATAAATAATAATCTTAAAAAAATTTTAGCTGTGAGGTATACTATATTTGCACCTTACATTACAAAGATCCCAAAGGTTCAGTAATTATATAGGAGAGCAATACTCTTAATGGTGATAAGAGTGAGACTCCAGAGCAAAATTACATTATGACATTCTTCTGCTCACTCAGATTCCTAACCTAGAACTCTTTTCAAAATATATATATGTTTCCAATAAAAACCCAAGTGTCCCTAAAAAGCCAAAATATCTCTAAAGATAAAACATGGACACAGACAATAATTATGTATCTTGCTGGAAATACCTTACTCTCTCTGCCTCCCCCATCACGCTCACATAACTGCCAGACAGTGGGTCCTTAAACATGACTATCGTTTTATCCTTTAAAATCCCATTTGAGTCATCTCTCTTGCCTCCTGGAGCCAGTGACCAGCTTAGATGTCTGTGCTGCACCAGCAGAGGGGCCCCCAAGTCTAAGCCCTTGTTTACCATTCGGCTTTTCTCCACCCGTCTGTGTATCAGTTTCCCTGCCTGCTGTATTTCAGGCCTCAGAGACTTGTGCTTTGCAGACAGCTGATTGCCTCACCTACAAGTTACGGTGCTCACTTAACTGCCTGACCATCATTCCTGGCGGGCTGGATCTTGTTCTTAAACACTATATTCTCCCCAGCACCTGAGCAATATTTGTCACACAGCAAGTTCTCAGTAATGTTGGTGGTAATAACGATCTGTTTACCAAGTAAAAAGAACAATTTCTGGTTTCCTTGAGCTTCTCTAACTTGGACCCTGAGTCCTTGTTAACATTTGACTCTCCCAGACTTCTGCTTATACATGTATATTTTAAATATTGCCTCCTGTTCTCCTATGTGTCATTTTTGTGGTTTACACTATGATAATCCAGCATGCTTTTAACTGTGCACACTCTCCCTATCTGTCCTACTATCAACCAAACACTTTTAAAAAATGAAGGAAGGGGAAGTGTGTGTTTGTTTATACAAGGAAATTAGAATGAAATTATTTGCATCACAAACTATTGGCTTTAAAAATTATGCAACGCAGAGCTCCTTAAAATAGCTATGGTCCTTAATTGTATTACACTAAAATACATGTTCTATGAATAAATTTTATCCTTAAACATATGTTCATAGAAAAACTGTATCAAGTAAGGCAAACTGATAATAGGACACAAGCTCAAATGAAGCAAAGAATGTGATATTTTTTCACCAAGCCTTTCAAACTGAGGTTAATTACTTTTCAGTTCAAGGAAAAGCTGTATGTTAAGTCACTTTAATTTTTTTTTTTGACTATACAGAAGGAAGAGTGTGGATTTGAAATAAACTAGACCTAGCTTCAGATTCCTCCTTTATATATAAGTTGGATGACCTTGGACAGACCACTAAATCTCAGTTTCCTCATTTGTAAAATGAGAACGTTGAAATTACCTTTCAGTGTTGTGTTGAAGATTACATCACAGATAAAGTACCTCTTCAGAGGTAGCCATAATTATTTTTTAAAACATTTTATTAGAAAACTAAAGCAAGAAGGGTGTGGAAGGCAGGAAACCCAATTTCTTTTAAAAAACGTAATGAAATCAATTTGCCTGTTATCTTAATTAGGGTTGGCCACAGAATAACAAGAATGTCATAGGTTATGTCCTATGTCTTTGCATAGGAAGTATTTGAGGAGGAGGGGAAGGACATGAAATCCTACCTTCCTATTTAAGTTCTGAGTGAATTGTGGGTAAATGCATACCCCATAGAAACAAAAGGGGTTCATACCTCCATTTCTCTCCCCCACCATTAATTTAATCTCTTTTCATGTGTACAGATAAAATAGTAAAATCTCAAAGAGGTCCTTTCTAAAACATTTATTTATAAAAATGATCTGCTTTCCTAATCCCTGCCCCTGGGATTTCCCTCTAAATAAAGTTGATTAAACATGTCCTTTTCCTTTCTCCCTCTTGAAATGTCACTAAAACAATAGTAAGGGATAGTTTAAAAGGCGTCAGTCCAAAAATAAAG
This sequence comes from Galemys pyrenaicus, assembly GCA_019455555.1. Taxonomy (NCBI): domain Eukaryota; kingdom Metazoa; phylum Chordata; class Mammalia; order Eulipotyphla; family Talpidae; genus Galemys; species Galemys pyrenaicus. Next base: position 1,342,057 of record JAGFMF010011386.1, read on the forward strand.
GAAAAGAAGGCAACACCAAGTATATTTTAGAAGGTGCCAAGAAGATACAAAAGTAGCAAAACCCTCAGTTTTCCCCCCAAAAAACAGAGTGTTTAACAGCAGCGGGGATAATCAAGATCAACCTGACTCACATCACAGAACCCAACACACTCAGGTGTGGGTAGCTTGGACACCTCTGGAAGTGAGCAAATCCAGGGCAGAAAAAAAATAAATAAATAAGGATGACTTGTTGAAAACCTGTTCAATATGTTAGATACCTCGACTCCTCTTCCCACACTGCAGTGGGATGACTGTTCATTTTCACCAATATGAAATTGGGAGGGTTATCCTGTGAGACAAGAAAAATGAGTCTCAGGACTGGGGTCATTAGGGACAGTAATGGAAAAGTACAGTATTAGGAACAGAGAACTGAAGTTCAAATTCACATACACTTCCCACAAAAGTTCAAAAATTCAATCAAAACCAAATAGTTTTGGATTTCTCTAGATTACTGGAAGATGGAGGAGACTGTGCTCAAAATTCTGAAGAACAAATTATTTCCAACCTATACTTTTGTATTATAGGTTGGTTATACATAAAGTCACTTTTAAATAACCAGGCTTTTAAATTTTATGCCCTATGTATGTTTTTTCAGGAAACTACTAGAAGATGTGCTCCTCAAAATGAGAAACTAAACAGAGAAAGACAATGACTTAGATTCCAGGAAGCAGGGGATCTAAAATAAGAGGGAGGCAAAGGAAATCCCAGAACGGCAGTAAGGATATCCCATGATGGTAACAGCTTCAGCAGGCCTAAACTGGAACAGGTCTAGAACATTCTAAGAGAGATATCTTTGAAAAAAATCATTGCTAGAAAGTCCAAAATATTTGAATATATAAAGAGAAAACATAATGGAGAAGTTTAGCGTTTCAATTAGACAGAATTGCATGGAAAACAGTTATTAATTCCAAGAAAAACAAAGGATTATTCTATAAAGAAAATGTAAACCCAGTACTTTACCTGACCAGCTGTGGAAAGCATCTAAAAAGTTATGATTATGTAAACACTGATGTAATAAAAATTATATGTCCATACTGAGGTATGATAAGAAATATGCTTGGGAGGTGGAGGGTATGAGGGAAAGAGAAGTTGCTAGTTCTTCAATGTCTACAGAAGTCAAAGGACTCTGTTTGAAGGTAAAAAATGAAGAGAATGAGAAAGTTACATAATATGTGATCTAGAGATTTGGAAGTAAATTCCAAGAGAATCTGCTAAAATTGAAAATGGCTGCTTCCTAAGGGTGGGCTACTATTTTCCAAATTGAAACTTTTAGAATTAAAAGTACTGTATACATGATATGTATGAGGCATTCTGACAAAAACTGAAACAAACAAAGCCCCTTGAAACCTTTACCTCTAAAAAGAGAAAAATGTTGGTAGCAGGAAGATTTTATACATACTTTACATAGTAAAAGTTGTGCAAAAAAGCTGCAAATTGTAAGGAGACCAATAACATCTCATGGTTAATGGGATGAAAGGGAACCTTTATGTTCAGGTACTGTTGCAACAGGAACTTTGTTCCTGCTTTGCTGCAGGAATTCGATGAGAGACACAGCAGTCAGAGCAGGTTTGCAAAGCAAGACTCTGCTACTTGAGTAGAAGTTCTTGTGCCATTTATTGAAATCACACAAGTTAGTACAAGCTGATCATGCAACAATGGTATGAGGAATAAGGTCTGGAGGATAGAATAGGAATGGGGGACAAAGTTTTATGAGGAACAGGGAAGGGGGCATCGTGACCATATGTCAAGAGACATTTGCATCAGCAAAGTACCTGATGTTATCACAAGGCAGAGTTATCCCAAAACCACCACGGAGATAGTCACGTAATTAGGTCCACAGCGGCCTTAGGCATCCTCGGGCCTGCCTCATGATACAGGTTGTACTCCACAGGTAGTCAAGGAATGCTCTGCTGTGACTTGTGGATAGCAAATAGGTCACAGTTGCCCATGAGTGGCCAGCTAGTAGCCAGCTCATAGTTATCCATAAGATGCCACCATGTTTTTGCTAAATGTACCTTCAGCAGCTCCTCAAAATAGGAGCCATAATAAAATTCAAAAAATGTATACTTAATTATGATTTCTAGATCCCTCAGAGATCTCTTTGACTAGACCATGTATGGAAATTTGGATCTCTCCTTCAATATTGTTTCCTGAAACCATATTTATAGTCTGCTCAAATTAGTACATGTTGGATTATTTTCCACAATATTTCATTTCAGTCACAAAGTTATGAAGCTTAGAATTCTATGCTATAGACAATTTTGTTCAATGAGTGAGACCTGGATTTTGGCTATTTTTGCTGAAGAGATATATATGTGCACTCATCTATGTGTCTGTGTATATAATCAAGTATTCTGAGTACATAAAATTAAAAGTATAAGAAATTATTTATAAGTATGTGTGTAAATACATGTGTGTGAGTGAATGCACTACTATACACATGTGGACACACATGAATCCTTTATTGTGCCAAAAGATTTATATACTTTAAAATAATTTCTCCTCAAAAATATCACTATCTCTACTTTTTAAAAAGAGAAAATAGAGCTAGGCACATTCATCCATGATTGAGGCAACAGAACACTGAGTTTTCAGTGAACAGCACCCTGGATTCAGATCACAGCTCTACCACTTAGTGTTGAGCACATTACTTAACCTCTCTGGGTCTCAGTTGCATCACCTGAGGATAACACTAGTGCTAATCTCATAATATAGTTGGGAGAATTCAATGAGTAAATACCACAGAGATTGACAGACAGAACACATTATAATGGGGATGGGGGTGCCAGTGTTATAATTCGTCATGAATTGTCTTCTGTAGACCCACAGCTTCTGAGAACACCTGCATACAAGCACGTATTTACACAAGAATATAAGAAATCTTTTTTGTCTTTGAGTTAGTCAGAAGCAACCTAAAAACACTGTGTTCTCATCTTTGACCTTTTGCAGTTGAAAAAAAAATATTACCAATAATAATGAAAATTTAAGGATGGTAAAAAAAATTTTTCCTCCCACATACTACAGTTAATTAAAAACACAAATGCTTCTTTGTCATTTCAAAACCCTGACAAGTCATATCAACCATCTCATGTTCTCTTTTATGCTTTGAATTTATATTAAGTCAGTGAGGTGTTTATGAATCTGTGATCTTATTCACATTTTATACCTTCTATAGTGAAGCCCAGTGCCACATATGAGTGCTTAAAAGTTCATTAGATTAAACTTTGATAAAAGCACTGATAAATAAGTGATTTCTATTCTTTTTATATATTTAATCTTTGATGCTAATTTGATAACAGTAAAATTTATTGATATGGTATAAAATTGCTATTATGAATATTAACCCTTTAATAGTAATATAATCAACATTTTAATCACTGTTAATATTAACTGATACTGATATTAAATGATAATAAAATTGCTTAGAAAGTAATTTTTGCTTTTATATAAAATACTTTTAATAATTATACTTTCAGGGTAATAAATTTATTTTTAAATTTACATTAGGGCAGAAAAGCAATCTGCCTTATTAAGCAAGCCAATCCATTTATAGGCAGTTGAGAAATATAGAGGAGATATATTTGTGGCTAAGAGGACTTTTATAGGAAATATATCCTATTAATGTAAAACTTACTCTATCCAGCTTTGTGGACAGGACTTTGAGATAGACACTATCTAAAGAAAATGAAAAACCTAACCAATCAAAAATAAACAAAACAGTTATTTTCCAAAAAATTTCAATATAAATACCCACTTGAAAAGAATTTTTGCATTTAAACAAAATTGTACTGCTTCCCTTGGAAACTTTTACATAAGCATTTTTGTGTAAGCAAGTAGATAACCACCACGTATCAGGGAATCCCGAGTCAAAATGTCTCACGGAGACAAAATTAAAAATGAAAAACACTGTGAAAGTTATTTTAACTTGTTGCTCTTAACTTATAATTAAACACTCAGACCTTTTTTGTTTTTTGTTTTTTTTTCATGAGGAACATTCAATATAAGTGGTAACCAGGAAAGTCAGATTTGCTTATCTTAGAGAATTAATACAACTTGAGGTTCACCTCCTCTCAAATAAAAACTATTTCTAAATATAACATACTTTACTAGACATTTTAATATTTTAAAACACAGTAACTTTTGATTACTATCTACATGCTACATAACCAACACTTTTAATAAATGAAAAGTTTGATTAAAAGCCTGAATTCACCAAATGATAAATGATAAACTCCAGTCTCTACCCTGTCAAAGACTAAACTCTGCAAGCTTTCAGTGCTAAGTATCTCCATGTCAGTTGTTTATTTTTCCTTTCCTGGTGATTGGAGGTTTAAAAATATTATATTACATATAGTTAGTAAATAAGAGAATTCCAGTGCCAAATATTTGTACAAGATAATGGAACAGCCAACATTCTGTTAAGAATCCACAGGGACTAAACTACTCACAGTCCAAGAACACTCGCTGGTTAAAACACACAAGCACACAAAACCTGTTTCAGCCTCATTGCAAAATGATGTCACAGCAAAAACAGGCTTGATACTTTCAGAAGCCCACTTATTCACCATGATTCAGATCTCAATACAAATTTTTCCAAAAAAAAGCAACATGAAATGACCTTTCTTTTAAGCATCATAAATGCAATGAGGGTAGTTTACTTTAGGAAAAATCTAGAATATAAACCAGTTTTTGATAAAATAAAATATCGTAACTTCTAGGCCCATGTAGAAATTCAAGCCAAGGTAAGAAAGTATGGGGTACACTATGGTCCTTTGTTCATGCTTACACTTGAATAAATGTACAAGAAGATCTCTTATGATGTATCTTATTTTAATCCTTTTTCTAACTTGATATGCGCTAGTAGTTGCTAAGCTATACTTTATCAAAGATGTTAATGACATTCAAATGAGTACATATGTGCTGTGTAGCTCTTCAACTATTAGACAGATAAATGTGTTATGTCAGGATCTGAGGGACTGAGCCAAGGGGCTGGAATTTCCAGAGTCAATGATCTATATCATGAGAGGTAAAGCATGAAGGGTGAGGCAATAAAATAGCTGGACACGCTGGACAGGGCACCGCGTAACGGTTTCTGTTGCTTTGCAAGCTGGGTCAGCCAAGCTGTGTGCTCAGCCCTCTCAAAAGATTTACAGGGTGTTACTGGTCTCTAAAGAGGCTTCTCTACATCTTATTGGGCCATTCCTCAGAGTGTAACATGGGGTCCCCACCACCAGCATGCAGAGAGGAAAGTACAAAGAAGAAGGAGCCTTAGAAATATCCTAAACACAGCCAAATGGATTCCAGACTCAGAAAAACCACATGTGAGTAATGATAGTCATTAAATTGTCACCAAAGTTGCCTACCAATCCGTCACTCAGTCTAATTGACAGAAGAAACAATTTGAATGAAATAGCAGGAACTATAGAATGATTTGAAAGTACACTTTTGTTACAACAAATATTTGAATGATAACAATGATGAAGAGTACAGTCCTCAAAGACCTGTTTTTATAAACAGATCCACAATGATGTGAAAGAGGCATATCTGCGGGCTCACAGTAGGGTAAGTGAAGTGCTCAGGCTTTATGTCACTGGCCTCTGTGGTTATCACCTGTGGCCTTGAATGCAGAAGGCACTTGGGAGTGTGGGCTTGGAGTACGCATGTCTGATAGTGGACACCTGGAGTATGGTGTGGGCATGCGCAAGTGGGCACACCTGAGCCTGGAAGTTGAGGCTATAAAGGTGGCATCACTCAGCGGGAAGTACAGCTATGGCAAGACAGCTATGGAGGGGCTACGGGAGGACAAGTGACTACAGAAAGGTAAGACCATGAGACCATGCAGGAGAGAGCACAAAGAGAGAGAGTAAAGATTTTTGAGGGGCAGGGAGGCTTGGTTGCCTGCATGCCGCCCAGCACCCCACTGCCTGGCCTGAGCCTCTGATCTTACTGCTTGCCTACTCTGTGCATGGTTACTGCCACTGCACTCATACCTCTAACATCTTCAAAAGTTTGTCCCAAACGGGTGGAGCTATGCCACAACCATCCTCCAATACTAGTCAATTGTTAGCAACTGTTTTTTTTGTTGTTGTTGTTTGGTTTGGTTTTCTCCCCTGAGACTGGAAAACTGCTACAAGACTCCAAGGAGCTACTGTTCTAACTCCTCCATAGGAGTCCTTCAGGCTGGCTTGGTGTCCCTAAGGGCACCTTAACCCAGCATCTAGTTTCCTGGTGCCTACTTAACCTAAGTCACTACCTTTTTGCAATTAACCTAAACTGAACAAATTCAAATGAACTGAAGCTTATTTATAATGTACATCTGGAAAATAATGTGAAACGCTAGACAAACTGTCCCACCTGAATATCCTTATTCTTTCATCAATAGAAGCCCATTGCTAGAATAAAGTATGTCTTCCATTATCTCTTCTACCACTCAAAAGGGTTCTTTAAATGTAAAAGTCCCCTTGGTCCAGAGTGGCAAGGCCAGGTAACTATTTTCTCCTACGTATATGAGCAAAAGGCCCAGCAGCTACCAAGCACAGGTTTATATAGTAAAAGACAGATCAGATCACATCCTTCATCAGCTCACAAAACTTCAAACTCCAGACTGTATTGGCATGACATTCCGGGCTACCCAGAATCTGGCCCACGGTCACATAGACAGCTCTCAGTCCTTCTTACCTGGTGTATCCCTTCTTATGATCAACACACACCCTTCTCTAGACACACCATGGGCCACTAATCTATCAGTTCAAAACCCTCTGTTGTTCAAGAGAGTCAACTGGATCTTGCTCCCTAAGCAAAGTCCTCTCTATGAAGCTTTGCCTACCCAGCCAGGATTCTCTACCCCACACTTAGCTCTCCCAAGTCAGATGTATCCAAACACTTCTTCATGACCTTTATTAAAAGTTCTCAACAGAACACTGCTAGTATTCCTTGGAGTTCTTATAAAGTACTTTAAATAACAGATAACTTTTTAAATTAAGATTTTGAAGATTTATATTTATGCATACAAGAACTGGGATACAGGCTAGAGGGATGAGGGATGAGAGGATTCACCAGAGATTGGGGAAAAGAACAGGCAGATCTACTGAAATACACTGCTGAGGGGAACAGCAGGTAACACAGAAGAGATCTGCTGTGCCATGTAGATTAGCTCCCTGACTGTGGATCAAACACATGCCACAGTGGATGGCAATAACCTGACTATCTAGCTGAGACTTTAACCCCTCCACCACCAGGGAGACCCTAAGATATTCTAAATATGTAAGGCAAACTCTCATTGTCTCCTAAAAGTTATGTCATTCTGTCAACTCAGCTTTTCAAACTCTGCACAAAACTTGAAATTTTAAAATAGTCTAAATGTTTCGTAGAAGAAACACTGAAAAAATTCACAAATTTACTTAATTAGAAATGTTTTTTTTCACAGGCAAGTATTATCTAATAAAATCTTTCCTTAAAGGCAATGTTTCTAAATTTTTTCATAGTTATAGTCACCTCGAGGAAAGCATTAGTTTGTAAATTCTAAAGTTTTAAAGCTAAAATAATGGTAATTTCAAGAAAATTTTAAATTGCCATTTTTTTTCAGATTATTTCAAATGTATTCCTAATAGGAATACCAAGAGAGGCAACTACAGTTTTTATACATTTTAAATAAAATTCCTATTAGTGTGTTTATCATCTTAATCCAAGCACATAACCAGGACCCATTATCACACCTTTATCTGAAAAAAGAAGAAAGATCCATAAGTCATAATGCTGGAAAAGTAGGTGTTTTTTTTTAATTTCATGGAAAAAGCCCATTTTTATTTCATAAGCTATTGTTTAGTCATCAATTCATTAAGTATCACACATAGAGAAAATATTAAACATCATTTTTAAAAAATGTTTATCTGAAAGCTACTTTCCACATTGGCTTAAATAATTATCTTTCACATGGGGTACTCCCCTCGTTTTAATTCCCTGTGTATTTAAGGACACTGAGTCATTTGGAGCACTATATGATTTTAAGTGAATCTTTAGTGCTTATGTTTGCCAAAGGAAGTCAATAGGCCAATAATGTGGAGGGAGATGAGAAATGAGAAGGCAAAGCATAGTACGTGGTGGAGGATTATGGGTGCCCTGGTGGTGATGATGGGGTGGTGACATAGACCTAAAGACGAAGTATCCAGACCTCTGAATTATATGCAGTTCTGTGTCAGTGTAACCTCAAAACAAAACAAACAAAAGGTACCAGAAAAAAAAACAAACACCAAACCCACAACACGGCACAATGCACTTCAAGGTGGGATTTGCTGAAACTGTGGCCAACATTCCCAGCTAGACAAGCCTTCCAATAACATGCTCTGGCAAAGAAATATCTGTCTTAGAACTCTGCCCAGACTAAGGACCCCAAATCAATGCATATACATTTATATGGCTTGTACTGAACCAAAGTTACCTCAAATGTAAGGATTAAGTATATATAACAGAATTTAAAATGCTTACTATGCTATGACAGAGTACACCTAAATTATGCAAAGGTCAGAAACAGAAAAACTTGAGCCACTCATCCTTCAAATCCTGAAGTAAGCGAAAAGTTCAATGAACACACAAAACTGTGTCACAAAGACCCCACACTAAAGCTATGCAAATCACACAATGGTCCTGGGTCCCAGTCTCTGACACAAAATGTAACTTTTATTTTTATTTTTTTTTAAAGATTTTATTTATTTATGCATACAAGCACTGGGGTACAGGCCAGAGGTGTGGGGGGAGGTGAGAGGATTCACCACAGAGAGCGGGGAGCAGAACAGGCAGATC
>JAGFMF010011386.1:1350944-1363359 GCA_019455555.1 Galemys pyrenaicus
CCCCTCCCTGGCCGGCAGCAGGGATCGAACTCGTGCTGCAGTGGCTGCGGTTTGCTTCACAGTGCGTTGCTTAACCCACTGTGCCACCAGGGAGGCCCCAAAATGTAACTTTTAAATGTAACTCCATAGGTCTTTTCTGGGGCAGAATTAGAAGCAGCAAAACCATCATCACTTATAAAACAGAAGTAGTCATGAGGTTTTTCACTCATGAAGGGAAAATGTGTACACTGAGCCTCTGGATCCAGAAATACCTAAATCATCCTCTGCTTGAGACATGTGTGAGTTGACAACCAAAATTTAAAACTACAGATATTAAAGAATTTTAGCTAATATATCAAACTAAAACACATTTGTTGAAGAGATGTTTCCAATACATGAAAAAAACTGTATATTTTTGAATAATATTCTTGGTGTTGAGTAAATACAAACATTATTCTGTCCAATTCTTTATCCATAAGTCATCTCGGCCATCTTCTGCATTCAGCTGCCTGTCTCCAGTGCCCAATGTCTTAGTTCAGACCCTGTCCCTGGCCTCCAAAGACTAGTCTTCATGCCCACAACTCTAAATGTCATGTTATCCCACACTGGAAACACCCACTGGCTCCCTAGCACCCAGGAGATATCATCAATCTCTCTCCTACAAAGACCTTCATAACTACACACTGACACCATAATCATCCTGAATTTTTAAGTTTTCCCTACACTTGCCATCCTGTCCTCTTCCATAACTTTGCACATACTCTTTACATTCTTCTAAATCCCCTACCCTCCCCTTCTCCAGCAGAAAGCTACACACTTTCAATATCCAGCTAAATAAGACTCTCCTGTGAAACCTGAGAGACGATTCCAATTGCCTCTTATTCTGTGTCCCCACAGTAATTTATTGATAACTTTAATATCATGTTTGCTTTGTTATTTTCTTTATATTCTTGAGATATTTTTGTATCTCAAGTGTATCACAGACTGGGTACCCAATATATGCTTAAGGTGGGAAAAAGGAAAAGGAGGTATAAAAAGGGAGTAAGGAAAAAAAAAAGAATGCAAACAGGTGGATTCTTTGATGAAAGGAGAAAACCAGGGTCAAGTTTTCACAATTCCTTTCATAATAAAGACTTCAAAAGGATATATTTTAAAAAGTTAAGTGGATACTCAATATCTTGGACTTATAAACAACGCACAGCTGATTTTTACATAAATAATGTCAGTAACGAATTAAATGTATTCTGATGGCAGTGTGGCACGGTGAAACTTGCTTGGCTTTGGGTGCAGACTGCATTTGAACACTAATGAGAGCACCTACCAGCTATGAATCTTTGGGCCTCCTGCCTTTCCTTCATGTGTAAAGTAAGTCAAATCATACAGTTGCTATAAATATTTTATGAGAAAACAAAGGTAAAACACTGGACAGATGTCAAACATATGGTCAGTGATATGCTGGACCTTCTGTGATTGAGAAATAAAATTGTTATCAATAAAATTATAAACAGAAAACAATCAAGATATTACAGCTAATAGTTTCATTTGAACTTATGACATAGCTAGCTATGTACTTGTAAAATTGATAACTATTTAGAGAAGACCATAGACAGAGGGTCTGTAGAAAATTATTATTGAATTGAAAGATATTCTAGTTTTGCATTATTATTTTAAACCAAAAGAACTGAGGATGGTAAATTTCCTCATGCCCCTTAAAAATATACTTGATTTCCATTAGAAAATCATTCCAGATCTCATTCAATTGCTATATATTTTAAGAAAACTTTAAAAACACTCCCACTGTTTCTTTAGCATATGCAAATTCTCTGGAATTTTAAAATGAGAAAAGAAAGAAAACCTTCCCCTCTAAACACATGGTTCAGGTCTTAAACACATGAGGAGTGTCCAGTACCATCTGACCGCTGCTTGACCAGTGGTTTGCTGGCCTTCGAGCATACATGAGCTTCACACTGACAAATGACAATCTCGGGACAGTGACATTCAGCTGCTGTGGATATTGTAAACATGTCTGTTCAATCTGTTTACATTCCCCCTGAGCTGGCACAGCTTTCCTAATGCCTATGTTAATAACAAGGTAGAATTGCAATAACAAATGAATTTCATTTAGTCTACAGCTAAAAGCCTTGGAAAGTACCCATCTAAGGCTGAAAAGCAATTTCCATTTAGCTTTAATTTCTCTTTTAAAGAGAAAAGGAAATTCTGCTACTGAAATTAGTTTGAAAGTCATGACATAGTCAAGTTTATTTTCTTAGTCATTTTTGGCTTGTTTTCTCAATATAATTAGAATTTAATTATTCCTAATCTCTTCATAGAAATATATAAAAGTTGTTGTTCTATGACAGTTTCATATTTATGAAGAATATATCCAGTTAGAGTTACCAGATTCAAGCAATAAAAAATACAGGATCTTCATCTACATTTAAGTTTCAGATAAATAATGATGTTTAAGTACCTCTATCTCATAAACAGGATGGAATCCCTCATACTAAAATATTCATTTTTTATCTGAAACCCCAATTTGGTACATACTTATACTAAAATAATATCCCATATTTATCTGTAAAGCATTGCCTACCCCCATGTGGCTACAATATCCTATATTTGGGAAACTTAAATTAGGGTGCTTTAACATCTTGAATTTATAATTCAATACAAGGGTCAAATCCGTAATCAAGATTTACCAGGCATATTGTCCTACCGGTGGCCTCTTAATCCGGGCATTTTGTGTGTGTGTTTGGGGGGGGGGGGGGTTGCAGTTAGAGAGTAGTAAGAGGGAAGGTTGTNGGGGGGGGGGGGGGGGTTGCAGTTAGAGAGTAGTAAGAGGGAAGGTTGTAAAGATCAGTTTTAAGGTTCTGTCCCTTTTTCTTGATCAGTCTGATGGACAAGAACATCCTGACTTTGTCTGAGCAGCGTCATAGCCCAGCTGCCAGCTCTCTATTAATTATTCAAAAGATTTGGAGGCTATCAGTGACACCTGTCATTTAAAAAATAGCTTCCTTCGGCTAATCTGGGTTTTTTTATAGGTATTAAAAGTGAAACAGCTGCCTTGCAAATATTTGTCAAAGATCTAACATCAGGATACATTCTGCACCCGTTTTTCTGCCTCCAACAAGCTCTTCCCCTTGTAGTTTGAATCCAACAGGGAGGCTCCTCCCTTAAAATCTCACTCACTTGACCACCGTCTAGGCACTGTCCTCTCCCTGATAAACAGAGCATTCTTCTCATTTCCTGCCCATTATTCAAGTTAATAAGAAGTATTAAAGCAATATGTATGGTGAATGGTTCACATTATGAAGTTCTTCAGAGCCTGGGAGTTTGGGCTACTTATTAAAACAGGGAATTTATAATAAGGGGAATTGACTAGACTTTAGGGGTTGAGGAGTCTGTTGTGATATCTACAAGGCCCAGTGATGGCTTGGCAATCAGAAGCACTGAGTTCTAACTCCAAATTATGTCCCTTGCTGAGTGACCTGTGTATGTTACCAAACCTTTCTGAAACTTTCAATGACCTATTTTAGATGACTGTTGTTGGGTTTAAAATAAAAGATCATCAGTAAAATATTTTATACAAAAGACAAATTTATAAGTACTTAGAAAAGGCAGCAATTATGTAGTAAAATAGTTAAGTTGCTACAGCTATACTGTTGGATCTGGCCTAGCATGGTAAGAATAGCAAGTTTTTCATTTATTAGCTATGCAAATTTAGGAAAATCACCTAGCCTATCCGTGCCTCATTTTCTTACCTGCATTAAGGAATAATAATACATAACTGTCTCATTAGAATTATGGAGAGGACAAAATTGATTAATTCTTCATATAAAAAAATTCATGTGAAGAGTATCGTAAGGACCTGACAGATGTTAACTACTTTAACTTTCATCACCATGTTTGTCATTATTATTATTCCAGGAGGCAGGATTTCATCAAGACAAGTCTTAATGGGCTTGTAGTATTTAAACAAAGTATTGAAAAGAAATTCCCAGCCAAGGGGACAACAAGAATAAGAGGAGAGAAGAAAGGAGCAAGAAAAGTTTATTTAGCAGTCAAAAGTAAGTTTGACCAGAGAATAATGAATAGCTTAGAAAGCTAAACATGGCAGATGAAGACATGAGTATTGAAGAGCTTGATGAAAGATGGAGGTGTCTCTAAATCTTTCATTACCCAACTGGGAGTCTTTCAAGTTTTCAAAACAGAAGAGTAATGCAATTAGTTTAACCTGGTGGTATTGGTTTAAAGTAAATTAATTAAAAGGAGAAAACAGAAGCAGAAAATTAGGGGATTCTGCACTGTTTCAGCAAGAAGTTAGGAGAGTCAGAACCTGGGCATTTCAAATAAGAATATATAAGAGGAGACATATTCCCAGATTTGTAAAACCAGACCTATAGAACTCAGCAACTATTTAGAAGGGGAGGCTATGGAAGGAAGCCAGAGAAAGAATTGTCTGAGTGGCAAATAAGATATAAATAAGATATAGAGTTGGTAATTGAAAATTGAGAGGATATATCACGGGAAAAGCTATGCTGGGTCTACACAAGAGTAGGACCTATAAACTTGCCAAGAGACAACCCAATGAGAGTGGAGAATAAATTGCCATATGTTGTCAGTGGGAAGCAGAAATCAAGATGTAGATGGAAGCCATGGGCAGGAGGAAGAGAGGTGCATAAAAAGGTGCTTTGTGGAAACAGTAACCAAAGAGGGAGGATTTGATATAGTATCAATCTATGCTCCAGTCTCCTAACCAGGCCCTTGTAGGGCTAAGTGTGGGGTTCCTCCTCTCTGGTCTCAGAGCACTGGAGTAAACTTGATTAGAGGCCTTATCAGACAGTATTGGAACTGTCAGGTCTGTCATACACACCGTTCTGATGGCAAAAATGAGTGAGGTCTGTTCTCAGTGTTTAAAGAATGAACGAATGAATGAACAAGTCAGTGGCTCTTGGAACCTCAGGGCTTCATGTTACTTTTGCTTCATGGAGTTCTTTCCAGCATTAACAAACTAGCATCTCACTGAGACCCAGTTAGTTTGCTCTTTGCTAATTTCTTTTACTAGCATTCAAGAAGCCTGATGGAAACCATTAATGGTTCTCAAAATGTGTTCCTAAAACCCTTTGAGGTTCCATGAAATAGACTCTTCTGCCCCACCCCATCACACACTCTTAAGACAATGACAGTCAAATGAGCTAGGGCGAGGAAGGTAATTAAATTGGTTGTATACCCTGGACATCATTCTCTAAGGCTGTGGTTTTTAAATTTTTCTGAGATTTTTTTTTAATTTAAAATAATGTATTCTTTAAACTATAAGTTTCATTTAAATTAAGTTTCATTGTTTACATTTCAATTATTGTCCAAATATCTTAAATTGCAACCTAAGATTCTAATCCCTTCCACCATTCTCCTTCTCACTGTAAACCAAAGTGGAGAGAAGGAAATGGGCATGTCCCCTTTCTCTGTGGTTTCTTTTCTGCAGCATTTTCTGTTTTCCAATCATGGACCTGAAGGTTATCTTCCAAGAAGCTAAGGAACTAACATTAACACGAGTTGTTCTGAGAAAGTCAAAGCTTTGGTTCAGGCTCACACTATGATTCTGTTTTAATTGGCTTGGCATGGAAGCCAGTCAAGCACCAGTGTGCTGGAGCTGGTTCCTGAGGGCCAATTTGTACTCATTTTCCCCAGCTTTGCATTCAATGATACCACGTAGATAGTATAATATCAACCACGCAGGGAAGATTTACCCCATAGAAATCCTCAAAAGCTACTACTCAGGGTTTTTTTTTTGTTTTTGTTTTTAACCACCTAGAAATTCCACATATCAGAACAATGTTCAAATATTTCTTAAGATTCCTGAAAAATGAATGCATGGCTGGCATTAAGAACTGCTGCAGATAAAGGAATAAACTCAATTAATTCATTTTCTTAAGAATGTGATATATCTGAAATTATATGTTAGTGGCCTCACTTCCTGGTGCCACAAACATGCAAATATTTCATACACTCAAAATACTTCAAAAAAGAAGCCAAAAAACCTCTATAGAAGCCCTATTTTTAACTGACTTAAGTGTTTATTAAAACAGTTTGCTAATTTGGAATTAAAAGTCCAATCATAATTTTTAGAATTATAGAAGTTGAATACTGAAAGGGATTTACGACAATCTAGTCCAGATATTTCAGTATTAAAAAAACAACAACAACCAAGATTATAGAAACAGACACACGAGATCTACCAATCCATGTCAAGTAGTGCCAAAGCATTAAGGTCTGTCTGTTATCTCACCCCCTAAATTTCCATATGGGCTTACATGGCAAGTTTGTCTTTAAAAGGAAAGGAAGAAACAGGGTTCCATTATAATTTCTTAGCAGCCCTTAGGGGCCTTTGAGCGGTAATAAGGTCCATGATACTAGGAAAGATTCAAAGTTTCAAATGAAAATGTCAACACATGACCCAGGTAAAAAAAATTTAATAGCATATGGATTTCCATACCTCATCATCTGAGTACAGTAAACATGTGTATTGAAATCATCTCTCATGGAAAGAACACTTTCCTTTTCACAGGAAATTGAACAATTACCACAGATTAGTGTGCTGTGATCACAGTTCCCCAAGCATGTAAACTTATGCACTCATGAAAAAATCATGCATTCCTGGTTGGTCTTTTTAAGCAAAATAAGGAGAAGACATAAACACCGTACCCATGCAAGAAGCAATAGATTTCTTTTCACTGTTCCACAGTATCCTAACATGCCCACAATGATGAGGAAGCAGCAAACAGCAATCATGACCGGATGAACCACAGGAAAGTAAGTCAGGATGACAGCCTCCTCTACCCTGAAAAAAGAAAAATCATGTCATTTATAAATAAAATATAATCCAAACACACCCAGGATATAGTACAATGAACAATTGTGGTTTGTGTTAATAATCCTTTCAGTCAACATACCTCAAAGTGGATGACTGTACAGCTTTTTCAAAATTACTATTTTGCTTGCTTGTTTTATTCTTATATGAAGATGGTTTAGTTTCTCTACATATGGTACCATTCCTACCTCAACTCATTTAAAATATATGATAAGGTAGGTGTCCTGAATAAGAAGTCAATCTATTATTAGCTCTGAAGCTGAGGAAACCACATGGACCTTTTGCTATCTCGCAGCTAACAAGGATCTCCTTCTGCTTCTCTGATTTAAGACTCCCTATGCTGTACTTTCACTTTTCCTGACAACTGGTCCGTCCCCAGAATATAAAGACTGCTATGTAAAGAAAAATTGGTCAATATTAAAAGAAAGAGGGAGAAAGACTATTTTTGCTAGAAGACTTTGAAAAAATCATTAACCAGAACCATAAGCAACAAAGACAACAAGAATTTACCATTACCATACTAAGTGCTTACTAAGCTCTACCATGTTAAAGACTTTACAAAAATTTTTTTTTCTCAGTTAATTCTTATGACAATTCAAAGTGGTATGTATAAACTGCAATTTCTGTGAAGAAACTGAATCTCAGAGAAATTAAGCAATCTGCTCTTTATGATGTTAGTGGACAGACCCTTGAAACTGGAAAAGAAAATGACTTTTGGGGGGTTTGACTTTGGCAGTGATTTTCTTATGGAAAAGTACTTATGCTGCCTTTTATTCACAAACCTGACATGGCTGAAACACAGGAAAGTGACAGAATTACCAAACAGGAAGTGTTGTCTAGGACCTGTGGTACACCTTAATAAGAATGTGCCAGTGCCTGCAACAACTGTTGTCTCTCACAGGCAGGAAACTTTCCAAATGATGGAGGAAAAGCATGGCCATCTAAACAGCCAGAGGCAAAGTTACTCAGAAGCTAGCATATAGGAAAGCTGAGGAGAGAAATCAATCATTAATGATAAAGCCTACCTTGTTTCTGCAGTTAAAGTCAGAACATTATTTAGGTAGTCCCTCATCCAAGCTGAAATTGCCAACACACTGATTGACATTAGCTGAGGAGAAAAAAAATACACAAACTGGTTACTGAGGACTTGTGTAACATTCCTTGCCAGATTAATACTTTTGAAAATGAAGGACTTACATTACATAAGCATTGTTTTTCCTAACTGCCATTTACCACCTGTTGAATAGTACTATAAATATCTGCCATTCTGTTTTGTAATCATATCATAGCCACAAAATAGAAACTCAGTAGGATACGGAGAGGTAAGCTCTCAAATGGTGGATTCCAGGTTCAGAATGGAAATTGAACAAAATGAGAAACCATAGAACAACTAAATTATCAAGGACACAAAATAAGCCTAAAACACACTGTAAGATTTAAAAGCAAGGAAGCAAATACTACTGAGATTGTCCCAAAAAGTCACAAGAGCTAAACTAAAAGGGCTTATATTGGTTAAATAATAACAAAATGGTTGAAACATATCAATATGCTAAAATCTATAAATCATTATAATACTTAAAACTCACCGATCATAATAATACTTAAGACTCTCCAGTATGAGGCTGGACACTCCAATTGTTAGTCAAAAAACTGCTAAGAACTTAGCATTTATCCTATCTTTCTTTAACAGCTAAAGAGAAAACCAAGAACTTACTGAAAGTTTTCACAGAGGAATTTCTACTAATGTACAAAAGCATGATAGAGTATCACTCTGTAACAGTGATAGAATCTCACTGTTTAACAGCCCATTCTGACATAATGCACCTCTGGGTAAAGATCCTCTATGGCTGACAAAATAACCAAGTCAACGGTTTTCAATACCATTTGTACATTATAATCACTGAGAGCTCTTTAAAAAATTACTGAACCTAAATCTAAGGGGGTGGGGTCTAGCCATCAGAAATACATAAAGGTTCCACAGATGTCCTGATGTGTAGTCAAAGGCTCAGAACTACTGCATTATGTGAGTGGCTGATGGAATGGAACTGTATCAGGTTGGTGAAAAATATGGAACCCCACCAACTGGCCTCAGGATCACTGAAGAGACAACAGACTCACGATATTTCTCGATGCGATCCAATTTGAGGTATACAAAAATACCTTGTATTTACACCAAAAAGTCAAACCTGAATGTAACCAAACCTCTAGTTCTAGTTTATAGGAAATGCAGGGAAGAGTACTAAGCATGCTACATGCCACCACGGGAATGCAATCAGCAAAATCGAGATGACAAATTTTACTGGGCAAACGATCTGGATTCTTCAATTTAAAAAATGATAAGTGAACACTTTTAAAAAAGTAGAAACTCTTAAAGATTAAAGGATATGTAAGAGGTTACCCAGTGCTATATATTAACCTGCTTTAGCTTCTGATTGAAACCAACCAACCACAAAGAGATATATATGTATGAGATTGAAGTAGAAAATGTCAGGCTGATCTGTTGATTAGCTGAAGTTGAGACATAGCCTGTAGGCTGAAAGCTTCAGGGAACAACTGATAACTCTTAAGGCCACATGCACACTGATTCATGCATTTTCAGGTGACTCCATCCCTTGCTTTAGTCAATATATACTCTGTAACCTAGTTGCTCAGGGCTCAGACCTTGGAGAGATATCTCAGGCCTTGGCAAGAGCTCTCCTTTGGGCATGCCTGTGTAAAGCCTGCTGGTATAATAAAGAACTTCCCTCCTCTCTAAGTGAGGCCTGCTTCCCTGATGGAATTCTGCCGTCACAAGATGACTGGGGATATTTAAACATGATCAGATATTTGACAATACCAAGAAGTTATTATTTTAGATGTGACAATGTATTAACATTATTTTTCAAAGGGTCCTGATCTTTTAGAGATGGAAGAATTATGAATGGAATATAATGGTGACTGGATATTTATTAAATAATCATGATGTGTGAGGGTTAGATGGGAAATGAAGTTGGCAACTGTTGAGACTGGGAAATGGATTATTGGTAATTAATCATGCTGTACTTTCTATTTTTGGTATATATTTAAAATTTTCCGTAATTCAATTTTTTTGAAAAAGCAACTATGTAGGACATATCGAAAATGAAGCTTTATAGGCAACTTCTAAAAGCTGAAAGTTCACCTTAAGTTCTTTCCCATTCTAATGAAATTTTTTCTAAAATGTGCCTTAGGCACAATAGAGTGCAATTCAATTTAATTTAACTTTTGATAACTTTTACCATCTTCATGAACATCAACTATCATCTTTTGTTTCAGATTAGCCTTAAATTCTATGCATAGTCTAAAGACTATGCAAGGTAGGGATGAGTGTACTGATTCAAGTGGTAGCCATGAAACACATTTTCTGGAAAAAAGACCTGTGGGTAAGGAGAATATGCCATGTTCTGTGACTCTGTGACCTCTTTTACATGGAGTATGGTTACCTGTCTGGAAAATCCCCTAGAGAATACACTTGTCCATCATTCAGTTACAAACACTGACTTATCACCTGTTATCTGCCTTGTACTGAATGTGGTAGATTCAGAGACCCAAAAGCAGTAAGAGACAAGATCTTGTTTACAGGCATGCATGCGTGCAGACGCATGCACACACACACATTTGTGAGGCTTCTTGAGGGACACAGAGAATAAATATATAAATCAGATAGTTAACAGACTTAAAAAATAGTATGAGTCACAGAAAACTGAAGTAACCTATTCACATTCTCACAGATTCTAAGTGGCAGAGTTCAAGTTCAAAACCTACAGGCTTTAGAACTCTAGGCTTACTCATTAATTGCCTTCCAAGTTTAGCAGCAAGCATGGTAAGTTCCGCAGACAGGGAGAGACTAGTCTGCACAGCATTCAGTGCTCCTTTAAAAAGGACAGTGGGGAGGGGGGGGAAGGAGGACACCGGGAAGTTGGCTGTAGGATCAAGCTCAGTCTGAATGTCTGAACTTTATTCTTTGATAAAGGGGAGGTTCAAGCACCAATGGCTTAAAGAAGGTTAAGAACACAGGGACCACAGCTCAGAGAATTAGGCCAGTTATTATTATCCTCATTTCTGTTGGGAATGAAAAACAGATTGTAAAGCTAATAAAAGTTACTCAGCAGGTCAGCTATAGTGTATTAACCATGCCTCTAACTTCCATAAACTTAATGCTTTAACATCTGTTCTGCATACATATGCTGGACACACCTTAGTCTGGACAAACTGATAACATGCCTGAGTCACCTGGCCTGGGCCTCCTGCCTCTCTGGTTACCTGCTTTCCATAAGGGAGTCCTTCTCTTAGGGACATGCTTTTCATTTTCTAATACAAACCAATCAGCCTGGAGCTCACATTCCCAACCACATTATATCTGGAGGTGTAACATGCTGGGTTACCCTACACCTGCTCTGTCACCCCAAAGCATGTGCCAGACCACTAGGGAAAGTCCCTATGTTCCACAATTTGCTGAAATTAGTCATACTAGCCATTCCTAAACCTGCTTACCACCTTGTCTGTTCTTTCTCATGGAAACCACAATAAAAGCACATGCCCATGTCCACTCTCTTCTCTTGAGATCTATGAGTGCAATAAACTTGTCTTTTCAATAGTAGTCATCAGCTCTGTTGGCCTCCCCATACCTGAATAATAACATAACCTATTAAAACATGCAGGGCTAGCAGAAGACCGCAGACTACTTGATTAAACCTGAGGTGAGGTGTTCTCCCTCTGTATGGTTCTGTGTGGGTCTCTAATGTTCTGCAAGTTTAATGGGAAACAGAAAGTCTATTAATGTGCTATTTTATTTAGCTATCTCAAATTCTCTTGCATTTCTAAAGAATTCTTGCCTATCTTTATTGCTCTTCAAAGTCATAACTTACCTTCATTTCTCCATCTTCTAATTTCTTATAGGCTTAGTCAATTTTCAATATCATTGCTCTGAGACAGGTGCCAATAAATTATTGAATTCTTGTATAATGCATTATCAGTGGTAGTCATTACATTGTCAGTGGTAATCAATATACAGTTCAACTTATAACAAAAAATGTGTATTTTTTGATAGTATATCTAAGACATTTCTAGGATGATAGAACAATTTGGATTTGGGAATCATTTTTCCCTTTAAAAAACATGTATCCATCAGCTGCTCTTTGCCAGGTACTACGTGGTATGCTGGAGACACAATGATGGGCAATAACAGGTGATATCTCTGTTCTACAGTAAAATTAAGTGAAGGGGATACATACTAATTGCAAATTGTAATACCTATAGGGAAGAATAATACACGTTGCCTCAAGAGCACCTTTGGGCTGACTAACTTATTCCATGGGGTCATAGGGACTTCTCTAAGAGAACTAATATCAGTAGGATGATATCAAGTTAAGTAGAGAGGAGGTTGAAAAGAATATTCTAGGGCCTCCCTGGTGGCGCAGTGGGTCAAGCAACGCACTATGAAGCAAACCACAGCCACTGCAGCACGAGTTCAATCCCTGCTGCTGGCCAGGGAGGGGACCCACATGGTGCGGCAGACCTCTCCTGCTGTGCCCGCTGCTCCCCTCAGCA
>JAGFMF010011386.1:1363427-1412180 GCA_019455555.1 Galemys pyrenaicus
CTGCTCTCTGTGGTGAATCCTCTCACCCCCCCACACCTCTGGCCTGTACCCCAGTGCTTGTATGCATAAATAAATAAATCTTAAAAAAAAAAAAAGAAAGAAAAGAATATTCTAGTCAGATGGAACAGCAAAGATCTGAGAGAGGAAGCCTGCACCACTAAGTTGAAAGGAGGGAGATTGGCACATGGAGAGTGTGGAAGGCCAGACAGAAGCCAGATTACAAGGACTCCTAGAGGTCATTTTAAGGTATATGGACTTGACCATGAGAATCCCTGAATCAAAAATCCTTGGTTGAATTCTTGCTCTGTTCCTTTTTGTGCACTATGATTTTGGTATGTTACTTAATCTTTCTTAAGCCCCTACTTCTTCACATATCAAATGTAATAATAATAAGTGCCCACTTTATGGAATATTTGATGAAAAACCAGTAAGATTATCATATTATCATCTCAAATAACTTTTACCACAGTGCAATGTCTTCATTTTTCTCAGTTAGTTTAAGAGACTAGACAAACACTAAATCAAGTCAGAAATAGAATCTTTAGGTATTTGAAGGTCTAACAAATGGATGTCAGGGAAGTTCTGTCATACAGCTACCAAATAGATTACCATGGCCATTCTCGATGGTGACCTCTCTAAAGCTGAATCCATTCATCTCCAGTGTGCCCCTCCCACTTTTTTCCATCTCAATAAAGGACATCACCAGTGCTTCAATCATATGAACTGACCACTTAGGCAGTCTGAATCTCTCCCTCTTTCTCCATCCTATATCTAATTAATTTAAAGTGTTACAGATTATTTCTGCAACAGCTTTGTTGAATTCCTCCCTCTTTCCTGCCACTTCTAGCTAGTTCAGTTCCTTAATGTCTTGCTAGGCAAGCACCGTATACTAGAACTTTCTAGCTCACATATTCCATTTCAAACTCACCCCTCAGTTGACTTTATAAAACGTAAAGTTCATCTGCTTATAACGTTCTAGCAGCTGTCCCTTATGGCTCTTCCCCAACTCTCACTTCCACTTCCCCCAAGTCACCCTACACCCTAGAGAATAAAGTTTAAACTCTTAATCAGGGCACAGAAGGCTTTCCTCAGTCACCCTTTAACCTATTTCTTCAACCTGTTTCCTTCCAGGTCCTTCCCACACACATTCTCCATTCATAGGACAAGAATCCTGCTTACACTTCTGCAAAAGGCACTGTTCAGATCTCCCAAAGCCTCTGTGTCTTTGCTCCTGCAGGTGGCCCTGCCTGGGATGCTATCTTACCTGTCTTTCTCTCCTCATAAGCCCAGCATCCTTATCCTTTAAGACCAGCTCAAATATCAGCTGGCGTGTAAAGATTTTCTCCCAATTATTTCTAGCTTACAGATTCCATCTCAAAGTAAATAATCCCAATTAATTATTATTGTACAGACCTCATTTTAATTCCTGTTTTTGTCCAGCCATCTCACTCCACTAGAAGGCACAGATCATAGGTTACAGCCCCATCACAGAGCAGAGTACCAGACCCAGCGGGGAGGCCTAATTTATATGGCTGAGAAAATAATTAAAGGGAGATGATTTCAAGTTGATAGATAAACTAGTAGAAACCTTCAGCAAAATTAAGAAGTGCTTTAACAAGAACTAAGCTTTTTATCACTGGAAGTTTGCTTGTTGAATTACAAGCTGAAAGATTTATGTAGCAGGTTAGAAGCTGGCCTATGTATTCTCAAAAGTCCTTTAAACTACACACTTCACATTCTACTTGGCCCTACTGTTTTTTCCACAGTTACCCAAGCATTATAGTATTCTGTGCACAGAATACTAGTCAAAATAAATAAGGCTAACAAAAAGCCTTATCTTACAGCAAAAGCACTACTTTTCTAATAAACTACCTTTTATTATGAAATTAATTCTAGGCACATTAAATGTCTGAAAATAGTTTTATTTCCAACAGTGGTTTTACACACTGGGGCTGAAGAAATAATAATAGTAATAACAAACATAATGTATACTATAGCAAGAGCAAGGAACTAAGTTAAGTGAAATGTGCTAACCTCAATAACTAATCCTGTTGTTACTAACTCTAGAAGGACAAATTATGTAAGCTCAGGATTCCTTTTGAATAATAGTATTTTCTCCTAATTTTCCAAACTAAAATTATATTCTTTACCTTCACTCACAGTGAAGTCACTCAGAACAGTAGTTATCATATGTAGTTATACTTAAAGTTCCTTACATTTTTTCTAGTATTGCAAGATATCATTTGTAACAGAAAGACATATTTAGAAAATAACATAAGCATTATTTTATAGAAACACATTTAACAAAGTACTTAGCAGGGCATTTGCTGCATTCTATCTTGCCAAACATTCAGAAAATGCTAGCTCTTAACAAATATTTATGAATATGACATTTGTTGTATTGGAGGCATATTCTATTTTTTCTTGAATTAGTATTGCGTCAAATTCTTTTATAAATCAGAATCTTATGAAATGTATACCTACAGTTTCCACCAAGTTAGTGAGGTCATACATAGTCAAAAACCAGACATTCATATCCTTCAACTGTCTGCCATATATGATATATACTCTCATGTAAGATGACAGTGACACAAATTGTTTCTGTTCAAGGCTGACAGATGTCTAAAATCATGTCCCAGAACTCTCCTTTTTATGTCCAATCTGTTACTAAAAATCAGAATGCAGAAGAGAGGTCCAAAATTTAATTACAGTTCTGTCTCTAAAGAAAACTTGGACAAGTAATTTAAACTTTCAGAACCTCTGTTTGCAATTCTTAAACACAGAAAAGGTGGACTAGGTGCTTTTAAAATCCTCTGCTTTTTTAAGAAACAGGGTGCAAATAGTTATTTGTTGACATGTAAAGGTGAATCAATTTTGATTCTCTGCAGGTTGGCAGTTCAATATAAGTACAATAACATGTCTGTTTCATGCCACGTTTTATGCCATGCTGCATCCCCACTGCCTTTTAGCCAGTTTATGTCTTTTACCAGGGGATGAGCCAGAGAAAGACAGCAAACAGATAACAATATTTACTGATGCTGTGAAAACATGAAGGCAGAAGTGACTTCTGGAGATTACCTGTGGGTATCACTTAAGCATGAACATCCATTAATTAGAGCTAATCAGTCAATCGCACCCTGGAGGGCTTCTCAATAGTCTTTATGATCATCAGGGTGCCCTGGAGATATGAAGACTCTTCTGGCCAGAAGAGTCTGCTTCTAGCCTCTGTTGTCCTGGCATAATTATTAGTAGAGATACGGCCTTCACTTAACTCTCAAAATTGTCTTATTTTTATGGGCCTTCACTTAACTCTCAAAATTGTCTTATTTTTATGGGTATGGAAAGTAAAAGGAGAGTAACTGCCTCATCCTAACAGCATCTGATCAGTCCACTCCACTTTCCCATACCCTCTTGTGATTGAGCGGACAAGATGAGAGGGAGTTCCCAGGCCCAGTCTGCAGCACTTGTGCGCTAAAGAACCTTCTCTTTACTCCTCAACACATTCCTTAAGAAGCATGCAGTGGCCCATCTTTGTTCATGTGGGCATAGAAAGTTAAGGAAAAAACTGAATGTCTCTCATAGCATAAATTTAGGGGAGCTCCGATTTAAAAGCTGTGTTTTATGCTACTATGTAGATGCCATGTGAATGGAAATACCTACTTTTGGATCTACCAACAGTAGAGTCTGCACAAGTCAAACACTTAGATTCACTATAGATAGCCAAAGAAAAAGAAACAGAACTTAGAACCTCTGTAGTATCACCATATTGTATAGACGTCAAAAGTCTGAAGTAGGTTTCTGCCCCACTTTTATTTAGGCTTTCTTTTATCAGTTTCTCTTTATATTTAATCAGGGCAGTTTCACTCTAGTGCTACTATCTTTAGTAGTGGTAAACAGAAAGCAATGATATCATCTGATAGTGAGAACTGGAGTTATAACTACAGATTAGATATTTTGCTTTTAAAAATAATAGACGTCTTCAATAAATGTTAGATGTTTATTAACACCAGGAATTTCCAGAAAGAACGATATCTATCCATATTTCTTATAGCAGAAAGTCACATCTAAGAAAGGCAAACACTTGCATCACAGAAGTTGTCTTTAAAATGGAGGAAAACTTATTTCTATTTAAATAATGTGTCAATTCATAGTAAAAACGTGATAAATAGGAATTCAAAGCAACCCATTTCCTTGCTCCATCATGGCCAGAAGATGAATCTTGGTCTCGAGAGAGTTCTCGGGGCAGTTTACTCTGGGGCATTGAGTCTCATGTGCTCTCGTTCACTATAGAATGAATAAGACATCGAAAACCCTGGATGTCTGCCAATGCCAGGGCAGGGGTACCAAGGTCATTCTTCCTCACAGTGGGCAGTGCCACTCAACACTTGTCTGCCAAGTGACTGGATCCACAGTAACACAGAGAATGAAGTGCATCTCTGACCTTGAAGGTGCTGTGGATTGTTGTCTCACACTTGAAAAATAATAAGTACTCAAAAAATTTTTTTCATTCAGTTTGATTTTTAACTCCCAGAACAGACAGCAAAACAAAGTTGCATAGGTCCTCAGTGTGTTCCCCATGAAGAATGATTCCCCTCCCCCTAAAATAGTACAAACAGAGAGGAAAAGTCTATTTAAAATGCCAGGTGAAGAGGAAAGGATACAGCTCTTGCTCTCATAGAGAGTGAGATAAGTTTCTCAACCTTGCAAATGTAAAGACAACAATGTCCCTTCTCTATACTCAGGGTATGAAGTCTGGTTTAAGAAATGGGGTTCACCTCCTCTTTCAGGGTAACATGTCTAAAATATAACAATATTTTAAAATATCATAAATATATAATAAATACTATAGAAAAGTAAACCAAAATAAACCCTAGGGTTCTGACTAGAGAATTGAGGCTACCAGAAGGTGGGGGTAGGGGAAGAAGGCAAAAGGCAGGGAGGGGGCCCCGGGAACCAGGGACCGTGGTGGAGGACTATGTGTGCTTTGGTGGTGGAGGGGATGTGGTAATATACATCTTCATGGGTATGAACCTATAACTGTAAAGGATGCACAGTGCTACAACCTAATGTTTCCTCAGTAAGAGGAACTTTGTAAAAATGCAGACTCTCTGGCCAAAGTCAAACACACTGAATCAGAATTTCTATTTGAACATGGTGCCCAGGTGATTTTCATGCACATGGAGGCTGAGAAGCACTGCTCCAGAGTCGGTGCAATCAGCAGGTGGACAGCTAATCCCATCCTACTGAGGATGTTTACTTCTCTGCTGCAGATAAATTTATCACTGTTTCTAGTAGTATAATTTCTAGTGCACTTGGAGAGGGAAAAAATGAATTTCAATTCTTGTTCTGCTCCTCAGTAACAAGTTATTGAACTCTGAAAGGACAATGCCAGTTTTCCCAAAGACATTTCATCTGATCTCAACAAAAGTCATGACAGATATTTTTTGGTTGTATAACCATAAAGAAACCATAAACAAGGAAAGAAAGACAAGTGCCTGAACAGGAGACTATAAAAGAATATATAAAATTTTAGAGAAACACTCTATTAAGAACATCATATAAAATGTGTTTAAGTACAGAGTTATTTCATAATGCACCTGTTCTGCTCCCAGCTCTGTCTCTGGTGACTCCTCTCACTCCCCCACACCTCTGGCCTGTACCCCAGTTCTTATATGCATAAATAAATAAATCTTTAAAAAATATCAATTCACAACTTTTCAAATTGGGAAAAATTAAAAAGTGCTGTAACCCAATAAGATAGCAGCAAATACCTTATCATTTAATGAGTTGTATTGGTGCTATTGTTTCTAGGATATAAATCCTCAGGACAGGATTACTGAATCAAAGAGATGTAATAATGGCAGTGATAGTAGTGGTTTTAATTGTAACATTAACAATTCCTACTATTACAGAGGACATGACTCAGCATTTCACATCCACGTAATCTATCAAAACTGTAGCATCACTATACAGTAGTAATAGTAACAACTACAAGTATTATTACTACTATAATTACTACTAGTAATAATGTAATTACTACTTGATAGATAACATTGCCTCTAGTCTAAGTGTTTTATATATATTTTAATTCTAATCCTCATAAAACTCTTAAAAATAGGAACTTTCCTATTTTATATAGACTAGGAGACTGAAGAACTAAATGTACTTGACAAACTTATGAAGAGCTAAATAAACATGAACTATTTTGTCATAGAAGCCAGTACATTTCTTTAAACATAGCAATCCTGTATCTTTAACCCAAATGAAAAATAAAATTTTATATAGCAAAAACTATGGGGAATGTGCATATGAATGTACATTAAATGGGTATATGTAGACAGGCATAAGAACGTGTATCTTTGTAGTAAAGAAAAACAGAGGGATACATACTAAGCCATTAACATGGATAATTATGCTGGTGAGGAAGTAACATTGGGGAAGAGGAAGGCTGGAGAAAGATGAAAGCAATCACAGTAAATCAGTACATCGTCACAGGGAATGAGAAAGTCAAAGTGCAGGTTAACAACAAAAAGAACATTTTAAATTCTTTGAAGACACTAAGTATCTGGAGGAGTTTAAGGAATAGTTGCTTTAAAAAAAATTTCACTACTCAGAAGAAAATTCATTTGTTAAATGATTTGGGATCTCTTCCCCCCATAACATAGATTATTAAGAAATTTTCCAAAGAAACTTTGGAATTCAGCTGCGTGTTGAACCAAAAAACCAAAACAAAAAAAAAAACAACACAAAATTTAAGTAATCCCAAGGTTCAAAACTCAGTAAATTGTCCATATGTTGCCTGTTTAAATATCTTTCAGATTACTTATTGACATAAATCTTAACTGATCACCTTAAAGCGGAGTCATCCAAAATGTAATCCCTGAGAGAACACAGCCCTGTGGGAAAGGCTGGTCAATACCAGTCAGTCTGACAAATAAAATGATGCATAAGCATTTTTAGCAGAAGATTTTGATATAAAATTTAGTAAAACACAAAATTAGTAGCTCCAAATCTGCTTAGGCATGATAACTTCCTAAAATAGCATTTAAACTTTAATTTCCCCATTTTCCTCATAAGTTTTATTAAATAATAATGTGATTATTAATAACAGTAAAAATTTATGCTTAGGTGCAAAGCATAACAGGTCACCAGCTCATAGGGCATAAAGATTTCCAAGAGCTTGTTAAATTTTATGTGTTTTATTTCCTCAAATGACTAGGGTATTTTCCAAAAGCACGTACAAAATTCTTTAAAACTTTGCCAACTTAGAAATAGTTACATGAAAACCACCTTTTCAGACTGTATGGAATCTCCTAGAAAAATCTATCCAGTCTTTCTAAAGGAAATCCTGCATATGAATTCCTACAAAAACAGTAAGCTTGCTAGCTCCAACCAGATTTTCTAGGCTAAGATGACGTAAGGAAATAATCTATGGCTTGCACAGCTATCTGAAATTCCTGAAGAGGAGACGTTCCCTCGGT
The DNA here is from genome assembly GCA_019455555.1 of Galemys pyrenaicus. Classification (NCBI taxonomy): domain Eukaryota; kingdom Metazoa; phylum Chordata; class Mammalia; order Eulipotyphla; family Talpidae; genus Galemys; species Galemys pyrenaicus. Next base: position 1,370,909 of record JAGFMF010011386.1, read on the forward strand.
GGTATGTCATAATTTTCTTATCTGCAAGCACGTGTACTTATTTATATCCCCAAATTAACTTCAAGTCTAATTTTACTGCCACTGGTGTTCTGGGGTGTATTTCTATTTTCTAATTACAAATGGAACTTGAGAGCTAGATCAAAGGCATTCTAAGGACAAAATCTACTTCTCTGAAAAATAAAGGGTGTGATCGGGCGCAATTAATGAATGCCTAGCCCTGCCCTCGGGCGTGTGACTCCAGGGCTGTACCAAACCGAGCCCAGCCGTCCACACCTGTCGGTGCAGTAGAACTGTCTGACTTACCCAAAAGAGCAGATTCAGCGCGTACAGCAGGCAGCGCAGGCACTTCACGGAATCTTCTCTGGCCATTGTGAGCAAGGGGAGGGAGAAGCCCCATCCTTTCACCACATCCTACCCCTAAGAGCAAAGCGGCAGCGATCTGCAGGGGGCGGGGAAGGACACAAAACTTCTCACCAACTCGCTCCCCACCCCCAGTCCACCATCCCTCCTCCGCCCGCCTTCAGCGAGGTCCAGGGTCTGCTCGGAAGCCAGTTCACACGAGACGCTGCTTCACCGAAATCATTTGTTAAAGTTTTAACAGTAACCTAAACTCTCAAAAGTTCCAAATCGGCTCCAAATAACACCTGTTGGGAAAAGGCTGACTCCAGGATGAATGAAGGCTCATGGTGAACGCCCCTTCTCAGGGGACACGCGGCGGGGTCCTCTGCATTCTGATGAGTCCTTTACAACCTCCCCGAGTCCATGACCCTCCCCGGGGACAGCTCTGCTCTCAACAGTCCCGAAAGATAGAAAACACACTCCCCCGACGAGACGTCACGAGCCCAGCCTGAGAGTCCGAGGGCGCGAGTGACCTAGGACAGATCCTGGGACCTCCAACTGTGTGTGCGCGCACAAGCACACACAAACGCACACGCGACCCGACCCGACCCGCAGCTCCCGGTGAACGCGGGGCGCAGGAGGGGGCGCAGCGCTGAGCTGAGATTCCGCACGGCCACTAGGATTTCCTTCGGAGAACGTGAGAAATGATGTTTCGACCCCGGAATGATGGATTAGCCAGGGGCGGGGGCCGGGGAGAGACCAGGGGAATCCGGGCTGGTGCAGCTGTGCAGACGCCAGGCGAGTCATTCACGATCCCCTCCCCCGGCCCCGGCCGCGACCCCGCGCTCGGACCCGCCCGCCCGCGGAGCACAAAGCCGAGCGCGGCCCCCAACGCCGGTCACCAAGTCCGCGCGCCCCCGGCAGGGCGCGGGGGGAAGCGCGGGCGGCGGGGAGTCCTGAAGCCAGCCCCTAAGTAGTTTAGCACACTGTGCGGAGGGCAGGCGGGACGGGGGCAGGAGAGACGAGAGACCCGCGGCCACTCACCGTCGGTGCCAGGCTCCCGGCCCCACTCCCGCCCGGGGACAGTCGGACACACACCGCGGGGGCTCATCGGGGCAGGGACGCTCCTCCCGGGGAGCCACAGGGCTGCACTGGCTCAAACTGGAGACGCTTCCTTCTCTTCCTCTCCCCCAGCTGCCGCTGCCTCCTCCTGGGAAAAAGGAAAAAAAAAAAAAAGGAGTCCTGGGCAGCAGTTGCTGGAAAGTCTCCGCTAAGCCACCTCCCAGCGCCGCTGTCCCTCCCAAGTCCTCGCCAAGTCCGGACGAAGCAGCGGCGGCAGCCTGGGCCAGCTGCACAAACTCTCAGCGCATGCTCGCGCCGCTGGCTGCGGGGGTTGGAGCCTTAGTGGGTGTTTCTTGTCCCCTCACCCGGCGGCGTGAGCTCCCGGAGGGACACCGCGCTTCTAAACACACAGTCCAGAAAGAGATGAAACCTAGGGAGTTTGAAAGTCCGCGCAGAGTTCCGCTTTAAAACGGTGGTGTTGGAGGAGACGAGGCTGCTTCTAACCAAGAGGAAACAGACTTTTATTATATGAAAATATTTGCGTTTGAGAAGGGGGGTGAGGAGTGGCCCAACCCAATTCCTGAAATGAGAAACTAGTTTTCACAACCTCTCTGGAACCACCTCCTGTGATTTGTCACTAACATGGTGCCCTGTGACCCTTCTTATTGCTTTGTCGCCCTCTTTGACTTAAAAAAAATAAAATAAAATAAAAACAGTGCTTGTGCCCTCCCAAAGTGCACTGATAGCATTTGCGTAAACAGCGGAGTAGTGTAACGTGTTCAGGTCTTAATCCAGGATAGAAGAAAAAAGTTGTTGTTGTTTTAAATCTTTCATAAGTAGTACAAAATTTTCTACTACTAAGATTGTTTGACTTACAACTAAGTGATTTATCTTGAATTGTCTAGACAATAATGGATGGTTTAATATTTTCTAAGCTAGATATTCAGGAAATACTAAAGTATTAAAAGGACACTATTCTTCCAAAAGTACCTTCCCTTTTGGAAACAAGTTTAACACTTAAAAATCATTCACTCATATTCTTTGTATAAATTTTTGATGCTTGTATTTCACGTTTCCACATTTCTATGATTACTTTTATGCACACAGTGTAGTAAATAAAACTTCACTGGCAATCTAAGTTACCAGAAATATGAGCAACATCTTTGAGAGAACCTAATAATGAGTGTCCTCCTTAAATTTCCTTGGGGGCAAAACTGAAATAGGAGTCCTGTGTTGGTCATTACCTGTCTAGAGTCAGCTACTACCTGAGTAGAATGACAGTGAGAGACGCACTCTCATTTGGGCAGAAGTGAAATCAAGACCAAAGGAGTACCTAGGTACTCTGGGTGGGGTAGGAAAATTCTTAGTAAGTCACTATGCCATTTGTAAAGCGGTAGCCCAAAAAAGCACAAAGATAGCCATCTACACAGAACACCAAGAAAAATATTCAATCATTCATCAGATAACTAACTGGCAACAAAGTACCTTCTGGACTCATGAAGAAAAAACACCCACTTGTATACTCAATTTTTTTTTTCTGGCTCAAATTAGGATGAATGACAATTTTAATTCCTCTAATGACTAGAAATAGAAAACATTCCCACATTGAGAGGAGTCTATTTAAAGAGAGACATTAAAATGCCATTAAAATGGACAAAGAAGTGCAATTTCCACATCTCTGATAAGAGATCTTCTGCTATTTCTATAAAACTTAATGTGTCTTTTAATTAATTGACCTTTTAAGGACCCAAGAACAATAAAACTTTAGAGGAAGGTGCTTTATAAATATTAGTGCTTCCCCCTCTTTTTAGTAAATAATAAGGGACCAAGAGAGGTTTAAGAAGTTGCCCAATATTTCATCTTCATATCAGTTTCCAAACTAAAATCCAGAATAACTCTCTAATGAATTTGTTAGCTCAGTATTTCTCGAAATTGCTGTTACTACGAATTGCTAAAGCAGTTTTGAGAAAATCCTAATGTCCAGGTTATACCCCCACCAATAAATTGGATGTGATGTGGGCATCTAGACTTTTCAAAATTGTTAAGGTAATTTTAATTTACAGCACATTTGGAGGCCACTGTAACTTGCATTTTACATATACTTAAAAACTAGCAAACACTTAGCTGCTCAAGGATTAGCTGGATCAAATCTTTCACCTGTGTGTTGGTAAATTTGGGTTAATATTCCCATTTTATAAGTCAAGAAGAAAACACTCATGGTTACTGCCATAATACTCCTGATAAATAGTCATACACGTTTGAATTTCAGTAGAGGAGATCTCATCACATTTGAAGCATTGCTGTACCAATCAGTTCTGATTGCTTAAACCTAACCATGCCTACTTTTACCTTCTACCCCTCAACTCTAGTTCTACCTTGTGGAGCCCAATACAGCAGCAATCCTTCCTCCCATCTGACAGCCCTTCAACTCCTTGAGGGCAGCTGCTACTTCCTGTCTCTCAGATTCATTCTCCAGGATTATAGACACTAAAGTAAGACTTGACGTCACAGCTGTCATTCTGTAAGTTCTACATTATTCTCAGTAGGAATAACATTTTTTGTGCACAAAGAGAGGATAAAGAAATCCTAAATCAGGCATGACAATTTCAGCATAGAAGGACACATAAAAAAGATTAAATGGTTTATTCATTTTGTCCCTGAAATAGAATCCCAATTCTCTGGCCAGGTATGCTTCATTAAATACCTTTCAAATGTGTGCCACACATTGGAGTCACTAATAAGGTAGGTCCATATCCTCCAGGGGAAAAGCAAAAATTATTTTTTATAGTTTAAATAATAATTACAGGTACTATTTGTGAGCTGTCTGTTATGTGTGAGTTCCAGAGTCAGGAATAAAATGCAATATGCAATCATTCTTGCCTCTGCAATGTTGCTCAATTGTTCCCACCTTATTTCATTCACCTTCCTCACATTATATGAAAGGAAGGAGGAACATGGTTATTTGCCTGGATGAATGAGTTTCTTAGAATAATACTCTTGCAGTATGCCTAAGGAAATTCTTTATAATCAACACAGGAAAAAAGACTTAATATCTTTTAAGCAAGTATATGTGTCTGGCATACAGGTGCTTCTCAGAATGTATTTTGTCTATCCTCACCATAACACAATAAGCTGCTGAGACTCAGTTGATTTCTCCAAAGTCATACAGGTAACAAGAAAAGAAATAAGATCTGCCTCACTCTTTCTGTTTGTCTACATTACAATAATATTTCAAATTTAAGTGACAAGTATCAAGAAGAAAAATATTGTAAGTTTTCACTAGTTCTTGAGAATGTGAGACCGAATTTTATCTACCTATACTCAAGCTATGAATGGAAAAATCTACTTTTGCTGTTTACGTCTGAAATTCAATCTGATAAGTCTTTCATCACTGAATTAGGTAGACTGTTCTTGATTACAAGTTTAAATTTAAGCTTTCTTTAATGTCCCATTAGGTTTAAATTTCAGACAAGTAATACATTTCTGGTATAGGATGTTCCAAATATTGCCTGGCACATACAGATACTAAAATTTATTCAATGTTTATATGAAATTCAAATTAACTACATATCCTTACATATGTATTTGCTAATCCTGGCAACCTTGTGCAAACTAGAAAATTCATCAAAAATTTCTACAACAGTAAGTAGATATATTATTATACTTAGGAAGTCCAGAAGTAGCTATTCATCCACTTAAGAATAATATCAAGGAATCAGTTCTTTTCTACCTTACAGTTATTGTCCTTAAGCTACTTCTTGTCATGATCAAGATGTCTGTGAATTATACCCAGTTACTACTTCTAGAAGGGAAAGAAATATTTCCTCCTTTGGGTTACCCTTAGGATCAAGGTCATCTCTCCCAGAAGTTTACCAATATATTATCCCTTCTGACTCAGTAGGTTCTTGTGGATGATTCATTTCACACCCTTGAGTGAACCAATCATTGGCAAGGTATATGGGTCTACTGGTACAGATTCAAGATACATTAACTGGGCTTGGGGCAGCCCTTTGCTGAAGCATGTGTCCAGAGTTTGACTTAACATAATCAAATGCCTGTTTGTACTGGAGTGGAGAAAGGTATAGATGCTACCTTCCTCTCTCCTGTTCATTGCTAAAGCAACCCAGCTGCCTCCCCACTATTTCTGTGGTACTGTTTAGCAAGGGCCATCCTTCCCAAGAGAGCCACTGATATAAAAGTCTACTGTCAAGAACAAAGACCCCTAAGAAAACTCAGATCACATCAATACCCCTCCACATCATAACACTTATATCCTGCACACCCACCCCTTTGCATTTGCACACCAGACTATTGATGAAAAGATTAGGCAAACCAATATCCTCATATAAACCCCTAGGACACTTTCTTCTAAAGTTTATCCAAATTCAGCACTGTACAAAGTTCAAAGGATTTTATTGAACCTTGGATTTATTTCCCCAGCTGATATGGGTGCAAATAATACAGTCCTAGTCAATAAGTATCTATCTAATTGTTACTGTAAACATAGAACTATGCTAGGAGAGTGCCAAAGCTCTAACTATTTTGCTAGGAAGCAAATTCTCAAAGACTTATAACTTCATTAGCATATTTCCCCATCAGAGAGTAGAACTTACAGAACTTAGAAATGTTTTCTCTCTGTAACTGGTTGTAATTTACAGTTCTTTGAAACAAACTGTAAAGAACAGAAGGGAATACAGTCATACAGTCACCATTTACAAACAGCTGTCAAACCCTACATTTCTTAAAAGGATTCCTCTGGAGTTACTCTCTTATACCACTATACCAGCTTCTTGACATACCTACAATACAACAAGTAGAAGAAACATATACAAAAAATTACCATGAATAGTAGACATTTTTCTTCACCTGGTGCAATTTTGATTCACTTAATGTGTTTTTAAACTTTTAGGTTTCCTCAATGTTGCATTAATGAAACATTTATTTATTTACTTAACACTGTACAAAATGTTTAATTTTTAAAAATTATTTTCAGTTAACTACCCCAAATTCACAAAAGTTCTTGTCCTACCATCTATAAACCAACCATCTTGTGTAAAAAAAATTTTTTAATGTGATTTTATGATCATAATTCAAGCCTTACAGAAGTTTTGTCCCTTAAATTTAGACTTTCTATTCCTGTGTTCCCCTGCACTTGGTATTAGGGCACATTTGAGACATAGGGACTTCTTATTTCTTAGTTCATAGTATGAATGCATAATAACTGACTGATGAACAAGAAAAAAAGCTGTGTCTTCTTTCTCTGTGATGGGCTACATTTATTTTCATTTCAAATAACCTATAATTGTTATGTTTAGCTATATATTGTCATTATTCTTGTGATTACTAAATGATTACTATTCACAGTGGTACTGGAAGAGATAGCATTTCAGGGACATAAGATATCCATACGTAACTCATGCAGATAATTTTAATAACTTCCAAGTACTTCTATTTTAATATATTTCTTAGTTTTATCAGTAATATAATTCACTGTAGCTAGAATAAAAAGATGTGGGATATAATTTTTTAATATAGAAAATGTGTACATATTTTTCAAAATGACTGGTGAGACTTACATTCTGTTTTCCAGTGTGACATCTTTTGATGGTGTTTTGTGAGCCACCATGACCTAACCCTAGGTTACAGAAAGCCATCTTTCCAAGTCCGCTAATGTGGACACGAGCTGGTTCTCATTTCAAGGAAGGTGGCCTGAAATGCGGCTGTTTGGACTGTAGGCTGACCATATATTAACTTAATTAACGAGGTCCAAACAGCCATTCCTTAGGTCAGACATAAAAACTGAGACTACAGCTGCTGAAAACCTGCTACATAAGCTGACTCTATTTTTTGATCCTTTCCTTCTTTTACTGCCTTGCACACACACATACTAAGGACATGATAAATCACCCCCCTCTGCCCTCCCTCACTACCACCACACCACTCAGGTCGGCATCACCAACTCTCCCATGAACTTACCACATTTGCTACACATGCAGAATTTCACAAACGAGCCTCACTCAATTATGGGAGCAGGAAGGGCAGGCCAGAACCTAAAAACTAGACCAATCAATTAGGATGTGACTGGAACTTGAGTGAAGAACCATCAAAAGGCAAAGTAAATTCAGTCAAGCAGAACCAGGCACGAGGGGAATGTATTGGCCAGCCGAGGTGGAAAGCTCGGCAGGAAGACAGATGGCAATGTCAGAGAGACCTTGCAAATGGTAGTGGGCAGGTGCCCTGGCAGATGGACAGAGCCCTGTGGCACAGGAGTTGGGCAGCAATGCACATGAAAGTTTCACAGAAGCAAGCTAATACCCCTGTCCTGTCAAGATGATTTAATCTCTCCCTGCCACAGCCCAGTCCTTGAGGCTGGTCAAGGAAGATGAATGTGGATTCCTAGAAAAACCAGATTCAAGATAGGAACCCTGGTCCCAGAGAAATTTTTGTCTAGTCCCTAATTAAAGGATCATGATGTTAAGGTTAGAAAAGTGTATGGTTTCCAGATTAAGGGAGCTCTTAACTGGTGAACTGAGGAGTTGACACTTCATTCAGAGGCCATGTGAGGCACTGAAGCATATAGACATGCACAGAGGAAACAGATAATAAATGACAGCAGTGGTTTTGAAGACCTGGATTTGAATGCTGTAAAGTGAAAATGAGCAACTGACTTCACCTTTCTAAGTTTCAGTTTTCTTATCTGTATACCTACCTCCTAAAGTGGTTCTGAGTATTACGTAATATGTGAGTGGCCTAAACTTAGCTAGGGTCACACTGTCCTTTGGGGTTTAAATAGAATAAGCTGAGCCTCTTTCCCACAAGCAGTGGGTAAACTTGTTTTCCCTTTGCAGTTACTCTGGGGAGTCTTGGGATGGGAAAAGAAGAGGAAATACTTCTTTTAGAGTCCTGAATCCAGTTTCTGAATCATCTTGTCATCCATGCATGTTATTCTTTTCTCTGGAGGGGGATAGCCTTCACCAGGAGATTGCTTCCTTCTTAAAGTATCAAGCCTACATTTATAGCTGCATTTGACTCCTGTCTTAGAGACTGAAAGGATTTCTGTAGCAGACCACATACAACTCAGAAACAAACACTAGGAATCCTCTGACTAACCTGGTATTACTTATGTCTTCCTGGTAGCTTTTTCTAGAAGCTCGATCTTGACTGGCCCCTTAGTCTCTGTTCTTTTCTCCTACTAGATACAGACCAACTTCCTTATTTGTTGTATAGTCTTCTGTCAAACTATGCCCTATTGGTCTCAGCTTACACTTCCTGAAAGATATTCCGGGGTAATTGGGACAATTGGGAAGAGATTCATGGATCTAATAAAGATACAGCCTATACGAAAGACAATTGGTTTCCAGAAGAGAACTTGGGGTTAAGACAGTTGAGAAGAGGCATTTTGGGACTGGCGCAAATATCAAATACTGAGCTCAGAAAGCATTCCTTCCAAGAAGCCACATTTTGATTGGATTAGTTTGAGGAGGATTAAATGCCCATCAGACATTATCAAAACCAATACCAGACTCAGCAGGTGGTTAGTAGAGTTAACCAGCTGCCTGTGGTGAGGCAGAGAGTAAAAGAGGTGGGTTTCCAATACCACTCTCACCCGGTGACAAAGTTCTGTCTCCCAGAGCAGCATCAGAGGCAGAACACCATGATGGGAAACAGACTTCACTAAAATGATACAACCTGCTACTAAACAAATAAACAAGGAATTTTTTTTAAGTACCCAAGGAGCAGGGGGGTGGCTAGTACCTAGAGTTGCTGTGATACATAATCTAGACTGTCTACTTTCCAACAAAAATTGTTCAGACCTACAAAGAAATAGGGAAAAGAAACATGATTCATACACCAGGAAAAAAGGCACACGGCAAAAACTTCTGTGACAATGACCTGTTATTGAATCTAATCAAAAAGATTTCAGAGCAGCTATTATAAATGTAATGCCTGCACAAAGCAAGTATGATGGAAGAAGGAAAGAAAGGCGTGGTGGCAATGTACCCTCATAATGATAATATCAATAAAAAGGTGTAATTTATAAAAAATCCAAGTGTTTCTATGTGTTCGAGACACTACACTATATTTTATATTTTCACAGAATGAAATGTTCTATAACAACAACATGTATAGACATACATATTTACATATAGGAAAGAAATGCAACACATAAAATGTATTGTTGAACAGATTGAGATATAGAACATATTGAAATGTAATATAATTATAATATATTTGCTAATAACTTCACAAAGGAGGTCAGTGGGAACAAAGCGTAATGAGCTAAGGAAATGGCTATGCTGATAAAGTAATGAGTATAAAGAAAGGTGAGAGAGAGGTCCAGGGGAAGGAAGGAAAGAAGGAAGGGAGGGAGAGAGGGAGGAAGGAAGAAAGGAAGGGAGGGAGGGAGAGAAGGTGAAAGGAAGGAAGGAAGAAGGAAGGGAGGAAGGGAGGGAGGGAAGAGAATGCCTTTTTCCAGCCTCTATTTCCTTATAGTTATGTGCTAAATGTCTGTTGCCCCTCTGTACACTCAGCCTCACTCTGGTGTTGTAACAACCCTGAAGTAGAATTACTTTGTCCCCAGTTGCAGTCTGCCCCTGCTGGCCCCATACTGTGGGTCCAGTACTAATTAAAGGCTTCTGCCTCTGCTTCCCCTGCCTAACATTCCAGTCATCACAAAATCATTAGTACATCAGTCATCAATAATAGGTCAGTACAATTTGAGGTTCTCAATTGAATACAAAGAGGGAAAGGTATGATTTTTCAAAAGACATGTTTTCTGCTAAGACTAGCAGTAGTGCCAACAGTTTGAGAATTTTTTGCAATGCAGATAATAAAACTGCAATCAATCGGACTTGAAATATCAAACTCATTTCAATAACTGGCTCATTTTTAAGTCACATTTCCCACTTTGCTCTTTGCATCCTCTACATGAATACGAAAAAGAAACACTTAACATGCCCTGATGAATACAACACAAAAGGAATCATTAATGCATCAGAACAGAATGGTCTGTTAGTGTCTAATGAGGCTTTTGCTGTAATTATCCTCCATTTGAGAAATTTCTTAATGTAAAAATGATAAAACAAATCATGAGTATTCACTTAGTTTAATTAATTAGCAACACTAAAGCACATTTAGTTTAACCTTTTTATTTGCATTGTTCTAATGATCTTAACTATAGAAAAACTGAATACTTCACTACTTTAAAGATTTTACAATACCCACACCCTCAATACCCTGGTCTCTTATCCTCATAGAACTCTTCTGGGCAAATTTCCAGCATTGTACTTGGCTATATGTGTCGTAGCATTAAAAGAGGAGGGAAAACATTATGGAGGCATTGTGTGATTAGAGTTAGAGCAGAAAAGGAAGGAAGGAGGGAAATGAGCAGGAAAGGGGAAAGGACAGTGGGAGAGAGAGGAAGAGATATTGAGGAAGAAGGGAGAGGGCAAAGGTGGGGAAAGGAAAGGAGGAGACCACAGAGGAAGGTTAAAGTTGTTCCAATACATGAAAGAAATCTTGATTGAAATCTAATAAAAAAGCCGTTTGATAGCAAATTGACTATAGATGTGAGGTATAAAGAATGTTGCAAAATAACTAGTTATAAAATCTCTCTACCATCAAAACTGATGTTTAGTGTAATAAAATAAATACCCGAGATTTGCTTAAGGAAGCATGCTCAAATTCATTGATTGAACAAAACCATTTTTAAAAATGTGTTGGACATTATTGATTCAAGTTTTTCAGAGAGAAGAAAATTTGGGAATGTTTATCTAATTTTACCAGAGGTTAGACTCAGCTGGCAAATACTGATATGGCCATACTGATCATTAAAATATATATTTCTGAGCTACTTGGTAAATAGTTGCTTCACTCAATCCTATTTCCCAATCACCATATTTGCTTTCCCCAAATCTTTGCACAACCTAGAAAATAAAGCACTTGATATTGGAGGGCAGTATGTATTCTTCCGGATTTGGTACAAAATTTTAGGACATCTGTTCTGATTTGTGGTTGTTTATGGCATTAATGATATGCACCTCTGGCCTTTACTCCAGTTCTTGCATGCATAGATAAATGAATCTTTAAAACAAAACAAAATTTGACTCTGAATACATGGTTTTTCACCAATAAGAGAATATATTTGCAGGGGATGGGGAATATAATAATCACAGTGGCTGTTTGTTCTTAGGTGGCAAGCTTTTTTATCATTCTTTCTTTCAACGAAGTCTCTAGATAATCATCAGAATTTTACCCTATAGTCACAGACACCAGAGCTGTGTCTCAATTTCCCTTGCCATTGTTGGTCACCATTTCAGTTTTCTGTTGTTTCTGGTGATGTAGCAAATCAGGGTGTGACTGTTTTGTCTCCTTTCTTCCCTTGTCTCTTCTACTTTTTCCTTGTTTGAAGAGGAAGAATGTGCTATGAGGGGGGCTGAACTGGTTCTCTACCAGTGAGTATAACAGGATTTTTAAAAGCTTCACCATTAAACTGGTTTGGGAACTCAGCATTCAGGAATCCACAGTTTAGCTTCCTCAGGCCAGCTTCCTTTGGTGCTGGGTTGAAGGTACCACACCAGGCAGAAATGGACTCTCCTCACTAATGATTACTCTCAGGGATCTAAAATGGAATACCTCTCCTCCCTTCTTAAGGGTTCCTTAAGAGTAGGATCAGTGTTGAGAGAAATCTCTCTCTGCTCCAAAGACTCATCTCAAAAGTCAGTGCTAGCATGCCCAACATCTTATCTCTTCCAAAAAGTAAAGAAAACCTTGGGGCCCCATCTAAGTGTGAGATCTCCACCACAATACACACAGTGTTTGCCAGGGAAGGAAGGTGGGGGCTTCAAGAATGGGTTTCCTTTGCCAATCTTCCTTAATACATCTAGCATCTTCTATTTAGGTTATTGTCTTTCATTGTTGCCATATGGGGGTGGGGGGGGGGGAAGACTTATCCAAAAGAATTGCATGCATTTCTGAGCCTTCCTGGTGGTGTAGAGGTTAAGTCTCAACCCTGCAATGCTATTGCCCCATCAGCTATCACCCCTGTGGCCTCAGTTCCACCTCCCTCACCACCTGGCCCCATTCCCACCAGGAAGCTGACCCATATGACACAGTACACCCCTCCTGTCTCCCCTGCCCCACTGCTCCCCTCAGCAGTGTGTCAGTAGATTTGCCTGTTCTGCTCCCCACTCTGTCTCTGGTGAATTCTCTCAAACTCCCCTCCCCCACCACCACTTCTGCACTTCTGGCCTACATCCCTGTTCTTCTATGCATTACTAAATAAAAATAAATCTTAAAAAAATTCTATTTTACATAATAAAGTTTCATGATGCTGAATAAAATGGCACTCCTCTCCTCGCATTTCTGCGAGGAAATTATTTTTACTAATGTAAACTGTCCTCATTTCAAATTTATTATTTTGTTTTCTCCCTGTTCTCTGAATTAAAAGGGCTTCAGGTGAGAAGTGATGGAACATTGATGTGTCACATGAAACTCTCCCTTTCCTCCTCAACACTAATGAAAATATTTGCCTTCTACTTAACTAACAGGTCTTTTCTTTAAAACTTGCTGAACTTGTTTTTTAACTTAGTAACTTCAGTGTAGACCTTAACAGGATGCTTTAGATTTTCATCTCTTTCATTCCTTTGGAAGAGAAAGAAAAGAATTCCCAAGTTTAGAGGTTCAACATGAAAAATAAAGTTTCTCAGTTTATAAGCTAAGTATTTATATACTATCACTGGCTTATTAAATTATTACTTCCCAATAAATACTAGCCAAAAATTACTATTATAGACATAAGATATAAATTGCCAATATTTTTTTCATAATTATGTGGGAAGTACAAATAGAAATGAACATTCACCTTTAACAGCTATATAGTGCTTTAGAATTTTGGCAGTATTATTTGCTCATTGGGCTAACTCAAACTGACTGAACTTAGGGCATATCCAAGTTTTTAATACCCTAACATCATCTCCATTCTATCTAAAAATACCCTACTCAAGCAATTAAAAAAAAAAGAAGTCATAAAGGTATATACAGTTAGCATTAGAATATTTTCATTTCATCTTTTCAACAAATTTATTCCACTGAAGCTAAATAGTCATCAAATTTCTACCCAGAAGAGTCAGCAGCTGCTTCTACTTAAGACTTTCATGTATGTCTCTACTGTCCCCTCCCTCCTTCACCAAATTAACCCAGGAAAAAGACTGCAGGATTAATTTCAAGAGGTCTTTCTCCCTACAGGGAACTGGGAGATGATGGAATGGGGAGCAGCTGCACTTCCTGGGCACTCTGTACCTTCTAGTTATTTTCTTCCTTTTCTTTCCCTCTATAGTCTTTCCCTTCCCTTACACAATCTGAATTCGGTCTTAAGCTTTAAATTACATCCATATTATAATGACTCCTATTCAGTACACATCTAGTGGGATACTCCCTCTATGGGGAATTCCTGAGTCTAGTATCCAACCAGCTACAGTCTATCTCAAGATTACAAACCAGAGCTCTCAGCCACATAGCACCACCAAAAAGATTTTGAGTTGTCTCTTTCTTTTACACCTACACTATTAAAAGTTTTGTCAATTCTACTACAAAATATACCTCGAGTTGTCTCTTTCTTTTACACCTACACTATTAAAAGTTTTGTCAATTCTACTACAAAATATACCTCAGATCCATCTCCCCCAACTCTGTTGCCACCAACCTAGTCAAGAACATTGCTCTCTTGATCAGAACACTTCCTCAGTCTTTGCACATCAATATTTGCTCCTTCACTCCATTCTCCATAAAAAAGTAGAATACTGTCCATAAAAATAGAAATAAAATCAGATATTCTAAATACCTAAATACTGAAATACCTTTCTATTGCACTTAGAATAAAATGCAAACTCCTTACCATGTTTAGAAAACCTTGCACAAAATTGTTCCATCATATATCTCTAAACTTTTCCCCTCTACACTTGGTTTCTCAAGCATATCAGACTCTTTCTTGCTCTGGACCTTTGCACATGCTGTGCCTTTTTTCCAGAACACTCTAGCTTCTGACCTTCCTACCACTCACTGTTTCTAATTCTCAAGGTTTCCACTGATGTTTCCTGATTTCTGAACCTACCTAAAGTAGATCTTCATCCCAATCAGCTCCTACAGTAATGATCTCATCCCTTATTTATTTCTTCCTAGTAATTTTTTATTTATATACATATGTTATTTAACCATCCTACTACATATAATAAGATTCATTGTTGCTATTGTGTTGATACATAAACTGCTGTTTCTAATGGTAAATACATTTGCTATATGTCAATAAATGATACAGCTGGAATTTTAATCCAGTTGAACAAGTTCAGAGAGTAAAAAATGTATCACATTCCATGTAACTATAAAATGAATCTGACTAGTTATAATGTTAAATTCTTTTTATTAAACTGAGCTTGTATACTATATTTAAAAGAAGACACCCTGCAGGGTAATACTTTTCAAATTTAAATGAACAACCGCACATTCGAGTGTGTGTATAAATATATTATAGAAAGTAATGAAACACTGAGTCTATTGAGGAATAAAAAGAGGAGGTATGACATTATGAGTAACATTCTCTTTTCCAAAATTTCCTATTAGGCATTTTCCCAAATTTTTACTGAAAAACATATACCTGCAGTAAATTACAATAAAATTTTAATTGAGGGGGGTCTCCCTGGTGGTGCAGTGCGGTAAGCAACACATTATGAAGCAAACTGCATCCTCTACAGCACAAGTTTGATCACTGCCGCAGGCCAGGGAGGTGACCTCTCTTGTCTCACCCCGCTACTGCCCTCAGCAGTGTGTTTCAATAGATCTGCCTGTTCTCCACTCTGTCTCTAGTGAATCCTCTCACCACCCCCACCCCTGCACCTCTGGCCTGTACCCCAGTTCTTATATAAATAAATAAATCTTTAAAAAATAATAAAAATAAAATATTTATTGTCTGAATATAATTACAACACACCTTTAAATAAAGTTCAACAGAATGTATTAATATTATGATCAAATTTTTATTACTTTCATAATTTTTAGAACTTATTTTTCATTAATTTTATAGATAGTAAAGTTTATATTAAATTAACTAATTTAATTTAGATTAGAAATCACAATCTTCTGTGACGTTTTTCTTTTCCATATTTCCTGATCAGATCTATAATCGAAGGTAATTTTTTTTTAAATTCCTAGGTCACCCTAAATAATATTTTTATGTAAATTGCATTCCTGGTATACTTGAAATTATTCATATCATTTGTATGTATGACAAGTACTTCTCAGAGGTTTTGGTTCTTTCCATCATTGTGAATAGTCCCTAGAATTCCATCTACAGCCTTTATTTGCTCCAAAATTGCAACAACCGTACATTCAGCTTCCTTTGACAACTCAGTGGCATTTCTACACAGTAGACTTAGAGCATAACTCTCTGACAGCCCCAAGCATGCAACACATGAAATGGGTATCCTGATTTGTTTCTCACTATTCTCCTTTAGCCTAAAACCTCCTTAAGGATAGTCTGTATCATTCATTTCCTTGGTCTCTAGAGACATTTTGACAACATATTTGTCAAATTAAAAAATGAATTGCTCTAGGTAGGGTCTCCCTGGTGGCTAGTGGTAAATCTCTGGTAAATCTTCAAGCACCCTGAAGTCCCACCTCAAAGGCCCACCACAAATGCCTGAGTTCTGAGTCTGATCCCCAGTCAGGGATGTAGCCCACATGGCACAGCAGACCTCTCCAGTCTTTCCTGCTGCTCCCCTCAGCGGTGTACTTCAGTTGCTCTGCCTGTTCTGCTCCCCACTCTGTCTCTGATGAATCCTCTCACCCCCCACCTCTGGCCTACACCCCAGTTATTCTATACAAAATAAATAAAATGAATTAAAAAATATTTAAAAAAATGAATTGCTCTAAAGTAGAATTATAAAAAGTAATAGTTTCTGCACAATCAAAATATTCATCATGATAAGAAATGCAAATAGTCAATCAACATTTATTTTAATGCCTAAAAGATTTAGTTTCCCCTAGGCCAAATTGTGAAAAACTCAATGAAATGGTTTATCAACTGGAAAAATGTCACTCTTGGCATACCAATCAGGAAATATCAACAAAATGTTTTAGAATGGTGTTAAAGTATTTGATTTCACAGTGTTTTACTTCATTGAATTGGGCATTAGTCTGTTACTCATAAAATTTCAACTTTGTTAATTCCATTTAAAAGGTATCTTTAAATGTTCAAATACTTAATTGAAAAATATTAAAATTGTAAAATAGTGAATAGGGTTTCAAGGAGTAGATCTTCACCCTTTCATATAGCACTCTAAAAAAATTCCTTATTCTTTTTACATCTAAATGTTATCAAAATCTTCTCCCCCCTAACACCTGTCTCAATTCTGGATCAATTCTATTTTTCTATTTGATTCAGTATTGTTCAGATTTGGGGCCAGATATAAATGCCACTTCCAGAATTCCATCAACCACAATAGGTAGAAGACAACCTTTTTTAGAGCTTGCACAAGCATTTCAAAGTCTTAGATTCTGCATCAAATAATAATGGGAAAAGAAAACAAAAAACAAACAAGCATCCAGTGTCTATGTGAAGGAAACTAACACCAGGGCATGTGGCTGGTGAATAAAAGAGATCTTAAGGAATTAAGTGAATAGCCCACAATCTACATGGACAATTGTCCAGCTTAGATATTGTTCTCACTCCTATAGTGCAGGATATGTGATCTCTGGGCAATTGTATGAGGTCAGAGCTTCAACACCATGAAGTCTGAAGTTGGAGTTCTTTCAGGGTATCAATTACACTATGTAGATCATCGCCTAGCATTGCACAAGGTCTTTGGAGTCTCCATTTGGCAGTCAGCCATGATTCACTGCAACAACATACTGTCAAGGCAGCTGGTCTTTTGAATGTACACACACACACACTCACGATCCACCCACTATAGAGATTAACCCTTTCTTACCTAATAACACATACATAACCTTGTGTTCACACTACTCTAAAAATCAATTTTCTATTGCATTAAGGGTTAGTTTTATACCAACACTTTCCATGTGACATCTCTAAGTTGACAATAACCCTAAATGGTGGATATTATTATCACTAAAGTATAAATAAGAAAACTAACTATGTTGCCTTAAGTCTCAGAACAATTTCAAGGCTGGGCTGTAAATCAAACCAAACTCTCTTGTCACTAATATCTAGAGATCTTGGGCTTCCCTGGTGGTGCAGTGGGTTAAGCAACCACTATGAAGCAAACCACAACTTCTGCAGCATGAGTTCCATCCCTGCCCCTGGCCAGGGAGGGCCCCCACAAGGCGGAGAAGACCTCTTCTGCCTCACCCACTGCTGCCCTCGGCAGTGTGTTTCAGTCAGTCTGCCTGTTCTGCTCCCCACTCTGTCTCTGGTGAATCCTCTCACCTCCCATGACACTGGCCTGTACCCCAGCTCTTGTATGCATAAATAAATAAATATTTAAAAAAATATATCTAGAGATCTATTCATGTATTACAATAGACCTAGAGAAGGGGCAAAAGTCGTTCTGAGGTGCAAACATGTGAAAAGTTGTTAAGAAATAAGGTACATTCTATTATTAAAATTACAAACCTGTTTTCTTTGTTGCCAGAACTGACTTGCTTAAAAAACTAAAACCTCTGATTACTTAAAATGTATGTTTTAATCTCAGTAATATGTTGTATTTTAAATATTAGGTACTTTATGGAAGTAAATTAGTTTAATCAAGCAATAAAAATGTTGTCACAAGTCCTACAAAGGAAGGAAATTGCTAATGATGCAGTCAGAATGAAGTCACTTACAGGTCCACTGCCTGTCTCCCAAAGGGTCTAGGTTGATATTCTCTAGTGCAGTTACAACAGTCTAATTAAACTATACATTGGCTTCAAGGTTTTGACATCAGGACTTTGATTTGTGACCGTATTGAAAGGGATTCCTATAAGATATTTTTCACTTCCTCTAGACTGTTTTTTTTTAATTTAGAAAAAAAATCATTAAGAGATTATTAGTTTTTAAATTATTCAATTTATTCCAATTATAAGTAAGAAAGGATTAGTTCTTTACAGTTTTTAGTTCATTTTATAAACCTCATTATTCCATGAATAAAGCTAGTACATTTTCACAGTCACTTTCAAAGAGGCTTTAATTACTATCTGAAACCAGTTATAAGCCTTGTTAATTAAACTCCTTTTAATATTTTAACCTACATTGATACATTTAATATACTCAATTTTCTTCCTTATGCATATGTAAATTATCTAAAAAACTTTCTCAAGTATTTAACCTGTACTTATAAAATTAACAAGTGAAATTTTAAAAATGGTTTCCTTTAAGTTTTCCTAGATGCTCAAATAATAAATATATAAAATAATTATATTCAGTCTAGGCATAATTCTGAATCAGTTGTCAATTAGACCTTTTAAAGTGATGTTATGAAGTTGACCTACTACTCTAGAAAGTTAAAAGTTTTTTATTCATTTCAGACACTTAGCATAGCAAGTATGTATATTTTGACTAGTGTAAAAGTATTAATATTACCTTTGGATTCTTTTAAGCATTTCTACAATTTATTAACTCTTCCCAGATATAAAAATTTCTTTTCCACAAAGACAAAATTTCAGAGCTCAGCTCTCCATATAACCTTTGGAGCTGCCTTCTCAGCTTTTCCATGAGCTGAGGATAGTCCTGGAGTGAGACTAGATACTATCTGTGACAGAGCTGGAACATACTAATCCTATAGATTATTGCTGACTATAAAAGGCCTTCCCAAGTAAGAAAAGAAAATTTCATGTGGCTCATATCTATTAGAAGGGAATATTAGCATTATCTAATTTTCAAGTCAGGCTAGAGTCTATATCACGTCTCCTGGTGGCTCTGCCGCTTAATTGAGGTATTAATTTGTTTTTTTGATTCCCTTTTTTTAAAGATATATTTATTTATGCATACAAGAACTGGGGTACAGGCCAGCGGTGCAGGGAGTGAGAGGATTCACCAGAGACAGAGTGGAGAACAGAATAGGTCGACTGAATGAGGTATAAGGCTGAGGGTTGAGGCAGGAGAGGTCTGCTGTACTATGTGGGTCATCTCCCTGGCCCGGGATCAAACTCATGCTGCAGTGGCAGCAGAGCGGTGCTTAACCTCCTGCATCACCAGGGAGGCTCCTTCCTGATTTCTTAAGACAAGTTATCTGCTGTCGTAACATCTAGGTGTGAAGACATTTGAATGTAAGACAGTCCTGCATTTCCTCACATTAATCAAGCCACCTATTTCCTTTTGGTATTAAAACCATATTAGATTGAATTCTGAAATGTCTCAGAACATTGTGTGCTATTTTGTTCACAACTTCCAAGGTCATTCTTTCGACAGAGCAGACACACATTAACAAGACTCACAAAAACAAATTACCAAAACAAAATACCAGGACATTAAATTAAAGGGAGAAATAGGATGCTAAGATAGGCACTTCAAACCTTCTGACATACACATTATTTCCCCAACCACAAGCCTTAGAAGAAGTGAGTTATTAGCTGAATACTGCTTGGTGAGAGTGGAATCAGAGCAAGAGAAGTTAGAGATAAGATTTGGATAATTAATGACATCAGCAAGAGAAAATCTGATCTATCTACCATGGTGTAGAGAAGCCTCATTGATAATATTTCCTATTTTGTCAACTTTAGTCCCAACTACAAAGCAAATATGGAGTCAAATAGATGATGCTCAAAAGTCAGCTTTATTACTGCTAGAAATTAGAGACATAGCTTTGGCTGTGCAACTAAGTGCTGTTGCTAATATCTTTGTATGGAATTAGACTAACTGGACCACGACACTGGTATTGCTGCTCAACCCCAGCTATCCACAAACCATGCCCCCAACTAAAGAAGAGAGAGAATATACACAGAAACCCTTAAATACTCAACTGAAAAATCATTAGATTCAAATCAGTATAGAAAGTAGTAGGCTATAAAATCAATACACAAAAATCTGTTACCTTCTTATATGCAGTAACATGGATGGAACTTGAGAAGATGATGCTAAGCTAAGTAAGTCAGAAGGAGAAAGACAAATTCCAGATGGTTTCATTCATGTGTGGCACATCACCAAAACAATGGAAATGACAAAATTAAAGTTTTTTTTTTTAAATACTGGCAATATGAGAATTGAAGTTACTAATTGGAGGAGGTAGGGTAGGGGGTGGAGCAATGTGGTGAGGGCCCAATGATCTATGGTACTGGATCATGGGTGCTTTAGTGGGTGTGAAGTGGTGACACACTTCTCAGGAGGTGAGATCCTATTCCCCTAAATCACATAGTGTTGTGAACCAATGTTACCTCAATTGAAAAAAACCTTAAGTACATGAGTGCTGAATCTATTTTTTTTTTTTTGAGTAAGGGAAGATTAATATCAAAGTAAAAAAGTGGTTACATTTAGTAGGAATGGGGAAGAGGGAAAATTCAATTGAGAAGGGAGACAGGACTTTCTAAGTATTGTTAACAGTTAATCTTAACTGTTAAATATGAATTTCCTTAATCTGCATTATGGGTACCCAGGTGTTTGTTATTATTATTTGTACATTAGTTATATGTCTTAATATTTTCTATATGAATGATGATTTTCAGAATGAAAAATAATTTTTCCATCATAAAAATGACAATGATTCCATTTACATAAAATTTTATGTATGTGTGTATACATCAAAATGAAGATGTGTGAAATTATGTCTAAATCATTAAAGTGTTGACTCAACAAAATCAAAATAAATAATCCAGTCAAAAAATGGGCAGAAGAATTTAAAAGACACTCCTCCAAAGAGGAAATGCAAGTAGCTAACAGGAATATGAAAAAGTGTTCAACATCACTCATAATTAGGAAAATGCAAGTCGGAACCACCATGAGATACAACCTGATGCCAGTAAGAATGGCACATATTAAAAAAGCTAGCAACTACAAATGTTGGTGAGGAATTGCTGAAAAAGAAACTTTCCTACACTGCTGGTGGGAACGCAAATTGATCCAATCTCTATGGAAAGCTGTATGGAGGTTCCTCAGTCTGCTAAAAATAGAGCTACCATATGACCCTGCTCCTAGGGATTTACCTGAAGAACACAAAAACATTAATTCAAAAGAATACATGCACCCCATGTTTATCACAGCATTGTTTATAATAGGTATGATATGGAATCAACCCAAATGCCCGAAACAGATTATTGGATCAAGAAAATGTAGTATATATACACAATGTAATATTATTCAGCAATCAAAAAAGATAAACTAGAGCCATTCACAGAAACATGGATGGAGCTTGAAGAGATTATGCTCAAAGTAATAAGGCAGAAGGGAAAAGAAAAATACCAGATGGTCTCACTTATAGGAGGATTATAGGGGATCAAGGGAAAAAGAACCACAAAATCACAACAAAATAAAACAAAAATAAACAGACAACTACAAATCAGAGTCATCTGTAGGGAAGAGGAAAGGATTTGGATCAAGGCCAGGAGGGAAAGAGCACAAGGGACTATGGTGATGGTGCACGGGTGAATTGGTGGTAGAAATTCTATGGGGACTACACCTAGAAAAAAAACACAAACATCATTAAAAAAATTAGTTAATTAATTAAAACTTAAAAAACCATTAAAATGTTAAGGAAGATCCCTGAAAATGAGAGATTTCAGATGGGTTATGGTTTGTTTTTGTTTGACTTTTTTCCTTTTATTGCTCTTAAATTATTAATTAGAAATTAGGAAAAGTAATAAAACGACTTTATTGTGAAACAAGAAGAAATATAAATCCAACACAGAAGTTATTAAATGAAATTGCCTGTGCAGTTTTGTTACTCAATTGCATCTTAAGACATTAATTTTTTCCCCTAGTGCACTATGTGCTGCATGGGTTCAAAACATACTCCTGTTAACCAAAATCTGTATTATTTTCCTATTATAATTAAATCCTTACAGAGTAAATTAAAGCAGCACGACTTATTATCTTATCATTCTGAAGCTCAGAAATCCAGCACATTCACAGGGCTATCTTCCTCTCTTAAGGTTTCTAGGGGATGGTTCCTTTTTTTGTCTTTACAGTTTCTAAAGGTCATTTATACATGGTGCTTTATGCACCTTGCTTTATGCACACTCCTTTCATCTTTCTCACCATTCTTCTCTCTGATTCTCTCCTGTGATTTCTCTTGGGCTCACTTGGATAGTACAGGATACTCTCCTGATTTCAAACTTCTTCAGATTAATCATGTCTTCAAAGTTTCTTTATTCACAAGGTAATATAATCACAGGTTCCAAAAATTTAGATCAGAGAGAACTTTGGGTAGCTATTATTCTGCCTCCCACACCAGGCTCATGAATACAGAAATATAATCCTGCATTTACTCACATATAAATTTCCTCTAAGGAATACAAAGACAATTTTACTTTAATCTTCAGAAAACACATCACTCAATATAATCCTAATTTTAGTGTAATTCAAAATAAATTTTAAAACAAAACAGAAAACATTGTTTATAAGGAGACTTAGTTGGAAAATGACTACAATTTAATTGTCACCAAAAAAAGAGTCCTGTAAATCCCAGAAGCTCAAAAAGGTTGAAAAATCAAGTTTCTCCAACAAACTTTTTTTTAAAAGACTGTAAAATCAGACTGTAAAAGCAGGAGTAGGAATGACAGTACTTATGGATATCCCTCAACTGGAGTCAGCTTTCCTAACAGGTGACAAGAAGGCCTCTGGCTTTGCACCATCCTGGCTTCTCACATCCTCTATTACTTGAATTGAAAATTCCTCCAATCTGAATTCAAATCCTCTATGAGAATGCAGGCAACTCAGAATATAAACTAATTATCAGCCAAAATCTTGACCTGGATTTGTTAATAAACTAGGGTGAAACTTGACATTTGAGAAGAGAAGAAATCTACCAGGAGATTGGAATAGGTCATTAAAAGGAATAATATAGCAGACTAACTTTCCCTGCTTTCTATTTTGCCATGCACCATCCTCTACGATAATAAGTCATGTCAACAAGCCAAGGAAAAATAAAATGTAAGGATAGAGAGCATTCTTATTAAATTAAAAAAAAAATAATGACCTGGCCAGAAAAGAGTGACAAAGGATACTTGATGAAATAATATGAAAGTTAGGTTTCATTTTCAACCAACGGAAACAAATACATGTAGCCCATCATAAATCATTAATCACATGTATGCCTAATGTTTTATAACATTTTTCCTACAGTTTCCATTGTTTATTCATATTAATAAAAAGCCTGATATTAATGCCAACTGCCCAATGAGAATACTGAAAAGCACAGACATAACTTACAAGATTATTTCTGCTTCTGCTCTTGGAGTTTGAAAGCTTTATGTCACTCGTTGGTGTATTTCACTTTAAGCAGACTCTCTACTTTCATCTCTGTGCTATGTATAGCTTGCTCAGCTAACTTCATGAGATCAAAGGGAAACTTACTGTACTTTATTTACAAAGGCAAATTTAATGGGTAACCAAGCTACTTATTTTACGAAACTGACTAGTCTCTTTGAACTACTATCTTCCCTAATCCATAGACCATGCTTAAATGTGGAGAAGGCTTCCTTGAATCTGAAAAATGTTCTTAGCCTAATTGGTGCACTTTCTTTGAACTGCATGCCATGGATTTTACTATGCTGTGAGTGCACAACTGAGGTTTCTTCAGGACACAGGAGTGCGGAAATCCTTCAGAAAACAAAAAGCAAAACAAATTAAGGAAGACAACCAACACGGCAAAATTGAATCTCAATAATTGATGCACTTCTCTGTGTTTATCTGGCTATGGAATAACTGACAATGCTCAGTTATACATAGATTTAAATGGAAAATATGTTTGTTCTGTGTGTTACATTAATATAAACGAGAAGATGAAGATATGTGAAGCAATGTGATAAAATAGAAAGAATATAGACTTAGGAGTTTTGCATTTCAATATGCCATATAGAAAACAGAGTGATTTTGCCTAGCTTGTTAAAAATCTCTGAACTTTGATTCTCATGTTCAGAATGGAAATTCCCTTTAGCAATACACATTAGTGTCACTCACCAATACTTCCACTGTTAAGCTTTGGAACACAGGAAAGCTGTGTTTTCTTCCCCACTGAGGTTGTGCATGGTGCCATAGATTGTTTTGTGAGTGGAAGTTTCTGGGAGGAAACATTGATCGGCATTATTAAACTTTACGGAAGTATCTCTCTTTTCTAAGATAATCTTGGAAGTGATGTGATGTGGAGTTGCAAGTCTGAGCCACCAATGAAGAGTTGCCTTTGCAAATTTACTGAGAGAGGCTTAATCTAACCATCCTGACAGACCATCTTGCTGGACTAATAGAAGAATTAAGTGAAATAATTTCAATAAAGCACCTAATCAAATGCTTAGCACAAAACAATTAGTAAATGTTCTTTCTTTAATCTTGTGAATTATTTTAAAAAGTGAGTCTGCTGTTAAAAACTTCATAGAGCTTTCCCCTTGTCCCTCCCACTCTCCTACTATCTTTGTAACTTTCCTGCCTTTTCCCCTAGCTTACAGGAACCAGCTATATTATGTAAACGTAAAAATGTTCTTCATAACCATTTCCTGTATGTACATAGTGACTTATATTGAGACTTTAGCGTCTCAAGAAAGAGAATTGCTACTTTTTCTCCCAGAAGCTTCAAGAGTGGTTGATGGGGGCCACCTAACGTGACCTTCAGCAAGTGGTCCTTTTCGGATTATTATCTTTTACTTTTGACATTATCACCTTCTACTACTTCTCAAAAACATTCCAAAGAATATTTTCCATTATGATCCCTCCAAGGTCACAATTTCCCTTGGTCTAAATGGTCTGAGAATTATCTACATTTCTTTCTAACTTACGTTGCTCTTAAACTTCTCTTCTTGAATGTATTGTAGGACCTAGAGAATAGAAACATACAGATAAAAACAATTGTTGTTCAGTAATTGACCCTGAATATATTTAATAGCATTACTGACTAACACATATAAAGCCACTGGATATGTACTAGCCACTTTGCTAAGTACTTTGCAAGATGCTTTGTTTCACCATCTTCAAAAAGGTTCAATTGCATAAGAGAATTGAAAGGAGAAGGTATTTCCCAGAGCATATTCCAAAACATGGGGCCAAAATTTGGAGGAACTTTCATATCCATTATCAAAATTCCATGGGAAACCTAACAAAGTTTAACTGTGTATTTGGGACTAGTGGAAAGAACACATTCTGGAGCTAACCTTGATATTTACCTCTTTTGAATCATTATTTGGGTCATAGAACATGGGTGCAGATGCATATAACTTGTTGTGTATGGAATGACAGTCTTTCCATGAATAAAATTTAGTTGGATTCTTTATGAACTTTTCAGAGCGCTTTTTCAATTAATCCTAGGATTCTTTGCGTCCATGTTCATCTCTGCATTGTGCAGTATTAGTAAGAATTCTGTGAAGTTAGTCTAGCCAAAATGCCCTATCCTTGATAAATAATCATGTTCAACATCTGATCAGATCCCTCAAGTTCTATAACCTGCCGATTAATGTCTGGTTCCCTAAGCTTGCTCTTCACCAAGAATCCTGGCCAGTCAGGTTAACCAGAATCTTCTCTTTATCCCTAATATTTTCTTTTCATAAATTTCCATCCACAGCCCCCACCCTGCTCATTGGGTAAAAATTCATATTTTCCCTTATTATATTCAGAAATGAGCCCAGTTTATTCTGAGGTCCCTTTCCCCTTTTTGCAAAAATTTTTTATGAATAAATCCATTTTTTAACTGCTTCTACCTCTATATTTTTCTTTAATACTAACTCACATAAGACCGCTTAGTTAAGGAGAAGACTGCTCTATACTAGATGTTGCTGTTGGAGAATGAACTTTCCAAATGACTCTGGCCTGTACCTGATCAGGTATTTCTAGTAGTGACTTTCCTAGCAGCACTCAACCATTGCTAATTCAGTGTTCTGGCTTCCCAGCAGCATTTTATGGCATCAGACATTTTTTGTATTTTTGAAATTCAAGGAGTCAGCAATATGGCCTTTGGGAGCTAGACTCTTTAGTATACTTAGGTCTTTTAGCAAACTTAGTTCAGATTATAACATCATTCAAGTTGCATTTTTCCAGGACATCTAGGGCTTCACTGACTATGTTCTAAACCACAGAACCCTTTTCATTATGACTACAACTGTGAGGCCTAAAGAAGAACTTCCATCAACACCTTGGCTTTGATCATGAGAAATATGTTATTAATTTTTCTTGTTGTTACCATTTTTTAGCTATGTCAATAAATAGTGTATCAGAGGGGGAAAAAAACAGACAGAAATGGGGAGGAAAGGAATGTGGAGGGAATGTTCAGACTTACCTGCGTATGTAGTAACTATTTTTGTGTTGTGTGTTTCTGATCTGAATCTGTATGTGGAAGGATAGATGAAACTACATGGTGGAAAACTACAATTTATGGAAAATAAAAAATTTAAAACTATAATAGTAGCTCCCTAAATACAGAGATCAAGTCTTTGAAAATTCCTGTGAGGAGAATTTATAGTTGACAAAAATAGAAGAGTGATTGAAGTCAGAATTGAACCACTTAAAATGTTACAGGTATACCCTTCACTAAGCAACTGTTATCACCCACCTATTGATAAGCTCAATGATGATTAATGAAAGCATTCATTCATATTATTTTTGACTCACCCCCTAAATTTACCTTCCTTTCTCTCTTCATTGCATTTTCAACAAGACACATGTGCAGCTGTTGGATTAAATTGAGGCTTATGTACAAGCTAATGTAATGTTTATAGAATCATAAACCATGAGGTCTGGGCTCAGATCATCTATGTAGACAGAACACAAGTAAAGAGATAATTTTAAAGTAATTTAAGATCTTCCCATTTACCCCCTATAATCCCTAAAAGGAAGCATATTTCCATTCAGTGCACAAAGTTCTCTCTCTCAACTCTCATCAATGAAAGTTACTTTCACACAGTAACTATGTGCCTTTCCCTTCAAAATTCTCTGAAATTTTCCATGGAAGTTTTAGTCCTCATACTACTCAAGTCCACAAATTGTTCACTTTCTTCCCACATTCTTTTTTTTTTTTAATAGTCTATCATGGCGGGCCTAAAATAAGTAGAACAAGATAGAATCTTTTTTTTGGAGACCAGTGTAGGACTAGGAGGGGGAGAAGCTAGAAGAAGCCAAAATTTATTTTAATTGACAAGGGACAGTTGACAAGAAAAATATTATTTGTTTTTTAATACGTTCACCATTTCATATTGAGATGATTTTTTTAAATATCTTTATCTAAATACTCAATGTCTTTTTGATTTGATGGCTTAGAGATGCTTGTACCTACATGCCGATCCCTCCTTCCTTGCTATGGTGTTCTCATATCCCTAGTTCAACTCTTTATTAGTTTTTACTTTTTTCTTTTTGTATATAACCCAGATCACTCATGCCTCTTCTAAGGATTAAATATCTTTTATCTTTTTGAGTCCTAATTATAAAAGAAACTGTTCTGCTTAATTACAAATGTGTAATTAAGAGATATTATTTGATTTACGTGGGTTTTTTTTTTGTTGTTCCTAAGCCTAATTCTTCCTCTTTAATTACCAAAAAGAGTGGTTTAAAAAATCACATATATTAGAATAACAAATTGGTAATTGACACAAAAATTTATATAACATTATTAACAAATTCTCAAATATTACCAAAGAAAAAATGTTGATTGGGTAATGACTGCCATATATCTGCGCCTGCCTTAGCTTATACAAGTAAACTCTTAGCCAAGATTATGTTTTGTTCAAAGGAATTGTTTGAACTTGGTTTGTACGATTCACTATGTGTTTTTTTCTGCTCAGTGATGGCAAATGCCCTCTTTCAGCTTGCTGCGACAGCTGCTTCAACATCCTGTTCACAGTGGTGTTAGGTTGCACCAAGGATCACTGAAATGCCTGAGGATTGGCAGTGCTCCAGGATCTGGGTAGTGGTGATACTATCTGGTCATTTTAGATAAAGTATGACTTCAATTGATGGTGATGAAATGTATTAAGAATACAATTTAGTAATTATGACACATGAGATTTCACAAATATGCAACAAGCCACAATCTGCCACTGTTCTTTAAACCGTTAGTTTGGTTAGGAATCTGAGGCCGATATTCCAGACTACTCTGCCGTCCATCCCCAGACTACTTTGACTGAAGCTTTCAGGGAGTACACTATTTCACACTATGTTCTGCCTAGGAGGTATGTAGTGCTAGCCTTCTTTCTAATTTGGTTGATGTAAATATTTAATGTTTGCCGTGTACCCAGTGTGTACTACTGTAACCCTCCATACTGGTGGTTTATTACTTAAGGAAATCACATGAACTGTTATGCAGGATTGTGGGTTTGCTTTTTGTCACGTGACCCTGCAAATGTGGCCAAGCATAATGGTTTTTGTATAGATCGTTGCCTGATCCAGAGACGATCTGGCCCCACAACTTCTAAGAACTCTACCCAATTAGAGAAGTCGTAATTTGGATAAGGATTAACTGTGATCATGTGACTTTGTTTTAAGAATGTGAATGTAACAAAGAGGTTGCAATTAGTAAAAACAAAACAACAAACAAAAACAATACAAGCTGACTTTGGTGTAATAGACAGAATGGAGACAGAGTATTAGGACTACAGAGTATAGAACTATAGAGTCAAAGTCCAAAGACTCTGTCTTTTACTAAGTCAACATCAGAGTTGCCATAGCAGGGAGGAATAAAGAGACAGCTACAGGCTAGGCCCCTTTACTGATCTTCCTAGGATTACGGTTTACAGCCACAAAATAGTTGATGAATTTCATGTCAAAAAGCATATTGACCATGGCAACATCTGTGATATTGACTTATGTGAAGTGTTTTTGAAATAATAAAGTTGGAAAAATTCTAATGCTTTTAAAAATGAAATATTTGTATATAATTTGCAAATTTTTGTTGATAAATATACATTTCCTAAATTTACCATTTAATAATTTTTAAGTATACAATTCAGGAGCACATTCAAAATGTTGTGGCAAACTGAAAAGCAACAGGGAAGGAGGGTTATGGTGGGTTTGAATAACTTGCTGGTAATTTTTATTATTTTACAAACAGGACTTTTGTTACTACATAAGGTTTTAAACTACTACCTTTAAAAATATAGTGATGGGAATTAAATCATTCATTTATTATTTGGCCAGTGGATTGTTCTTATCAAGCCAAAAATTAAATTTAATTTTGAGTCTAATACTATGATGGAAAATATAGCTCTTGTTCAAAAAGTTAGACGCATGTGTATATTTCAACTACATTCAAGTACATTTAATTATTTAAATAAAAAGATTCATCTCAAGTTTTTTCATTTTGCATTAAGTGTTTCATTTTTAAAAATTGAGTACTTTTAAATTATTTGATTGAAGGACAACTTTTCATATAATTAGTCATAATTAGAGAATTTCAGATGCCTGAATTTTTTTTAATTTTAACTTTATATATATTTACACTATTTTTCATTTTTGTACAGTGTATATTTCTCATCCCTGTGATATTCCCACCACCAGTTCACCTGTGCACCATTACCATAGTCCCTTGTGCTCTTCCCACCCATTTTGTTCCTTCTCCCTCCTCCTGCCCTTGGGAATGTCTCAGATTTATAATTATCTGTTGATTTTGATTTTTAATTTATTGTAATTGATTTTTTTCCTTAGTCCCTTGTTTGTTTCCTCTATATTTCTCCAATAAGTGACACCATCCGCTATTTTTCCTTTTCTTTCTAGCTTATTTCACTCAGCATAATACTTTCTAGTGTCAGTCATGTTGCTGCGAATTGCATAAGGTTATCTTTTTTGATTGCTGTGTAGTATTCTATGGTATATTTATACCACCTCTTCTTGATCCAGTCATCTACTTTTGGGCATTTGGGTTGTTTCCACAGTTTGCCTATTGTGAGAAGTGCCATGATAAACATAGGAGTGCAAGGTGTCCTTTTAAATTAGTGCTTTTGTGCCCTTTGGGTAAATTCCTAGGAGTGGGATTGCTGGATCATATGGGAGTTCTATTTTTAGTAGTTTGAGGTTGGACCAGTTTGCATTCCACCAGCAGAGTAGTAGAGTTCCTTTTTCTCCACATGCTCACCAACATTTGTTTTTTTCTAAATTTTTTTTGATATGTGCCATTCTCACTGGTGTGAGATGGTATCTCATAGTGATTTTGATTTGCATTTCTCTAATTACAAGAGAGGTTGAGCATTTTTTCATATGCCTGTTGGCTATTTGCATTTCCTCTTTGGAGAAAGGTCTTTTTAGCTCTTCTGCCCATTTTTTGACTGGATTATTTACTTTGTTTTTGTTTAGTCTGGCCAGCTCTTTGTAGATCTTTGTGATAAGTCCCTTGTCAGCAGTGTTGTGTGCAAAAATTTTCTCCCAATCAGTGGGGTGTCACTTTGTTTTGATTAATGTGTCTTTTGCTGTACAAAAGCTTTTAAGTTTGATGTAGTCCCAGCTGTTTATCTTTTCCTTCACTATCTTTGCTTTGGGTGTGGTATCTTTAAAGATCATGTTACTGAGGTGTATGTCATGTAGAGTTTTGCCTACTTTTCTTCTAGACATTTTATAGTTTCAGGTCTATGTGTAATTCCTTAATCCATTTTGAGTTGGTTTTTGTGCATGGGAAAGGCAGTAATCTATTTTCATTCTTTTGCATGTAGTAGTCCAGTTTGCTCGGCACCATTTATTGAACAAGCTGTCTTTGTTTCATTACATATTCTTTGCTTCTTTGTCACAGATTAGTTGTTAATAATTCTATGGGTTTATTTCTGTGCTTTCTATATGATTCCATTGGTCTGTGTGTCTGTTTCAATACCATGCAGTTTTAATTATTGTGGCTTTGTAGTATAGTTTGAAGTCTGGGTGTATGATATCTCCATTCCCCTTCTTTTTAGTCAGGAGAGCTTTGGCTATTCAAGGTTTTTTTGTGTCTCCATATGAACGCACCCGATCTTGTCTGATTTTGGAAGCTAAGCAGGGTTGGGCCTGGTTAGTACTTGGATGGGAGATTCCTGGTCATTAAAAAATAATGACCCCAAAGTGCTAAGGAGAGCTTTATGTTGTCCTTTTAAGAGAATGAGTATTGTATGTATAAAACAGAATTGCTAACATTCTGTTTTATATATATTCAGATTTAGTATGTATTCATTACCTTTTAGACTAGTAGGGATAGACAATTGAAACATGTACAGTTTTGGGACCCCCCCCCCACCTTAAAGAGAAATAATGCAAATACAATAACTAATATAAAAGTTAACACTTATTTAGCATGAAGAACACAAGTTTGCATGTTTTAAAAAGTGACAAATTTTATAAGTATTACAAAATCCAGAAATATATGCTAATATTTCTGAATTATTCTCTTTTTCTAAATATTTGGCCAAATATGTTTTTAGTTAACTTTTCATATATAATAAATTTATGATACTGTTTATACAGATAAGAAATAAATTAATTCATTATTTTCTAATGGTTGATCAAAATTTGCCTTTTTATATTAATGATATAGAGAAACATTTTTTCAGTTTCTCAATGCTTTATTGTTGCTATCATGTAAATGCTTAGGATTTAAATAAAATTTAAGAAAACCTTTATCAGGCTTCTAATTTTGTAAATGAGCCCTACAGTTTCCAGAAAGGTCTTCTTTATGTGTGCAGTTTTTAAACTTAAATGTTCATTTTATTGACAATATCTGATGTTCATATAAATTGTTGCTCTTCATTTTACCTCAACTCACATTTTTAAGTTATCATTTTAAAATTGACTGATTCCTACAATTTTCCTTTTGAATATTGTTTCCTTTTCATTTTCCATATTTTCTTAGCTAATCCTGATTCTTTTCCTTGTCTTCATGATTGAGGTTATCTGAATGTTTGTTATAAAATCTTTGACATTTCTAATCTTATTCCAGTCCTTTGTTTACATCTTTTTGTTTTTGGCTAAGGTATTTTCAGAAAATCACACTTGAATTTAGTGGTATCAATAATTCTGAGAAAAAGGGAATGAACAAAACTCATCTGAAATTAAGGAAAATGCAAAATGCATATTTTTAAACTGTCTCTACATTGTAATGAGCTATATTAATATACAATCTATTTGCTTTATTACTGTAAACATTAATTTTTTGATGGATATCGGTGGGAGTTTTATCACAGGAATAAGTACTATTAACTTTTTTTTGTTTTCACTGCATCAGTAGCAATTTGCTTAGGTTGTAACAGACCTTTTCATGTCATGATACAGTAGATATGCTAAGATACCATCACCTAATATGCCAGAAGGTATAAAATTTGTGATTCACACACTTACACTGATTTTAGTTACTACTAAACTTTGGTATCCAAAAAAAAATAGGAATTCTGATAAATAGAATTTTGTTTAATTTTCATAATGAAAATATACATTATGCATTTATAGTATTAAATGTTGTATTTTCAAGTCTGTTTCAGCCAGCAGAACCTGAAAGAGGCAAGAAAGGATTCTTGCCTGAGGCTCTAGACAGAGTACAGTCCTGCCAATACATTGGTTTGGGACCTCTGATCTCTAGGACTCTGAGACAATAAATTTCTCTTGTTCTCATCTCCAAATTTTTGACAAATTATTATGGTAAATCCATATCATCAATAAAACCCTTTCCAAGGTCTAATAAGAGGACCAGGTGAGACAGTAGATTTCCTCTCTTTTGAATAAAAATAGCATTGCTAAGTCCTTTTTTCACATAATTTGAATTTGGAAATAATTTCAAGTTTATCCTTCACCCAGATTTCCCAATTGCTAGTCCTTAATGACCTCTTATGAGCAATTTAGGGGAAATTACAGACATGATGTCCTTTGCCATGAATAGTTCAGCATGTATTTACTTCCTGAGTGAAAATCTTCCTCTTAAATATGTAAGTACAATTATGAAAGCCAGAAAATGAATAATGACTCAATACCATTATGTGAAGATCTTATTCTTTTTCTCTTGATTATCCCAAGAATGTCTTAAAAGAAAAAAAAATTCCACCATATAATCAAAGATCATATATTGCATATAGTTGTCAAGTCTTTTTTTTTTTCTTAGAAAAGTTTATTTAGGAAAAAAAAAAGATAAAGAATAAAGACTCTCAGGTAGATGGTACCTGGGAGGGGCAGAAAGCCAAATAGTTGTCAAGTCTTAATCTCCTTTAATCTGAAACAATTTTTCTGCAATTTCTATTTTACCTTACATGATCTTGACATTTTTTAAAGACTATAGATCAGGTATTATGCAGAATATCTTTAATTCTATTTTGTGATGTTCTGAATGATTAGATTCTGAGTCTACATTGTTGGCATTAATGGCATTGATGTAACGTCAGGTTCTTTCAAGCATCACATTGGAAAACAAGTAATGTTGGTTTCTCCCATTTCTGTTGATATTAACATTAATCATGTGTGTTTAGGTGGTATCTCCCAGGTTTCTCCATTGTAAAATTATATCTCACTATTAATTAATCAGTATTGGGGGAGATAATTGGAGACTACTTTAATATCCTATTTCTCATCACACTTGTACTCAGTGAGTTCAGTTATCCCTTGATGGTTCTCATGCATTGAACTGATTTTTGACAAAAGGTTATTCTCAAATTTCACTGTTTCTTCTCCACTTAATTGTTGACATTCCACTTAAGAGATTTCCCTCCTCTGTCATTACTTTTCTGAGAGATAGCCAGTGGGAGCTCCTTTGAACTGGTTCCTAAAGACCCATCTTATGATGTCTAATAGGAAATACATGAGATAGGGTAGATGCACCGTAATGAACAATATATGGCATCTTTGTTCCTAATTCCTAACACAGAGTTTCTAAAATTCGGATTTCCTGAATGAGAGAAGCTTTTTGTAATAACCCCTTTGAACTAATCCTACCTTGATGTCGATGAGATGACATATCAACCCATACATAGCTTCAGAATCAGGACTGTTCATCAAATACGTAATACATACATACATACATAATACATACATACATAATACATACAACCAATGAGGTAATTGGAGAATTAAAATTTTTAATATAGACCCTGCAATTCAAGGCAGGGGAGAGCAACTGGAGTTTAAGTTCAACTACCAGTGGTCAATTATTTAATTAGTTATGTCTATGTAACGAAACTTACATTTAGGTTCCTAGAAAAACCTAAAGAGCAGGATTAGGAGCGTTTCTAGGCTAAGGAATACATTGCAATGCTGGGAGGGTGATCTGCCCCAAGGGGGCATGTCATCCCCATATCACCCCCAATTTTCATATCTTGTCCTATGCTTCTCTTCCATTTGTCAGTTCCTGAGTTGTATCCCTTTTATAGCTATCAGTGTACATAGATTGTTTTCCTGGGGCTATAAGTGTGCATAGATTGTTTTCCTGGGTCATTCTCTGAGTCCATCTAGTGAATTATTGAACCTGAGGTGAGGTAGAGGTGGGGAATCCCACAGTTTGTAGTAAAGTCAGGAAAATGGCTGGCTCCCACTCTGTCCTCACCAAGTGGAGAGAGGGTTCCCCCTCTTCTTACAAGGGCACTAATGCCATCACAGGGCCCCACCCTCATGACTTCTTCTAAACTCACCTTCTAAAAGTTCCACCACCAACACATTAGGGATTAGGGCATCAACATATAACTTTTGGAGAGACATACTGAGTCCATAACACAACTCCTAAGTGATTCTAATTGTTCTAAGAGCCTCTTGCTGCCTTCTCTCTGTTTCTTCTCATCCCTTTCCCCATTCTTCTCCCCCTCCTCTTCCTTGTGTTCCTTCTTTTTCACATTGTCTCCCTTTGTATGATCTCTTCTTTGTTTATCCCTTCTAATATCTAAAGACCAAATAGGTAAAAGACCAAGAGAATTCAGACTGAAAGCTTAGGATAGTGAAATGGAAAAGAAAAATATTTCTGTTCCTTTCTCACAACATTTTCAACTTTAGCTCTGTAAGCTCTAAGATTACTGTACTAAAAATTATCAGCTTGCCAAATGAGCTCTTTCAGGAATTTTTAATGGGAAATGTTATCTCCTGTGAATTTCCCTGAATCACTGATATATAGTTTAATAATTATCTTCTATCCAACTTTAAAGCACAGACCTACTTCTGAAGGAAATAAGTGTTGCTATACATTAATGTGTATTAATAGATTTTAACTCGTTACAGTAAATAAAATTAAGTATAGAATCAATTAATTTATACTAGTTATTATAAATTTATTCTAAAATAAACACTTAGAACAATTTTAAGTCATTAGTTACTGTTTAGTGAGGGTTTGAAATTTATTATCCATTCAATATAGCTACAAATCTAAATCCAACATAATTCATTTACATAACCATTTACATTACCATGAAAGCATGGTAATTTTTGTATTAGAAAAAATTTTAAAAACCTATTTTATTGTAAATATTTATATGAATTACATAGTCTTTGTATGTATATTTCTATTTACAAAATTCTTTATCATTAATCATAATACTTTTTTGTTAAATCAGCACTGGAATTAATCATTTTACTACATTCTTTCAGAAGTACCTTGCTTTATACAGTCATATGCCATTAATCATTTTATTGTTAGGTAAAGTTGTTTCTTATGAAGAAAAATACATACTTAAGAGCATCATAAACTTAATTTTAGCAAATCAGAGAGTAATC
Source organism: Galemys pyrenaicus (assembly GCA_019455555.1). Lineage (NCBI taxonomy): Eukaryota > Metazoa > Chordata > Mammalia > Eulipotyphla > Talpidae > Galemys > Galemys pyrenaicus. The sequence continues at coordinate 1,407,051 of JAGFMF010011386.1, forward strand.
TTTATGTAAGGCCTGTTTTTCTAGAGTAAACCTGGAGTAGAGAATCACAACCCATTATCCAAACAAATAATAATTTTAAAGAAAATAAGCACAGAAATGCATGTTGTGAGACAGTGTGCTTTCAATGAAATTAGTATTATTCCCATGCATGTTTTTTATGCAAGAAAAGGGAATTTTATAAAACCCTAACCGAATAGGAAAAGGTTGATAGTGACTAATATCATGCTATTAACCTGAAAAAGGAAAAGGTTACTACTCTGAGCCCACTAGCTAATGATTTATTGGGGATCAAAACAGTCACTAACTCCTGGATGATTTTATGGAGAAGTGCACTTCTAGTGTACTTTCTAGTCTTATTTAGCAAGAATGTGAAGGCTGAGGTTGGTTCATAGACTCCTTGACTTCTGCCTTGTTCTCTTGGGTTGCTTGTGCTGAGGGAAACCACCATGTGAACTGTAGACCCCCATGAAGAACTTCTGAGGGCCTCCCTGATGGTGCAAGGGGTTCAGTTTCAGCACTATGAAGCTATCTGCAGCCACTGCAGCATGAGTTTGATCCCCGGCAAGGGAGGTGACCCACATGGTACAGCAGACCTCTGTCTCTCCCTCTACTCCCCGCAGCAGTATATTTTAGTAGGTCCACCTGTTCTGCTCCCCACTCTGTCTCTGGTGAATCCTCCCATCCCCTGTACCTTGGCCTGTACCCCAGCTCTTGTGTGCATAAATAAATTAATCTTAAAAAAAATAAAAATGAAGAAGCCCTTTTGGAAAGAAACTGAGTGGAGAGAAATGGAGACATGCTGCCAAAAGCTGGCACCAATTTACCATCCACAAGAAAGCAGATCCTTCAGCCCACATCAAACTTCAGGTGACTGCAGACATCTTGAGACACCCTGAATCAGAACTGATGCCGAGCCAAGTAGTTCCCAAATTTCCTGACCCAGAAACTGAATGAGACAGGAAAGATAACAAAGAGCTAGTAGTGTTTTAAGTCACTAAGTTTTAATTTGTTGTGAAACAATAATTACATAGTGCCGATTGCAATTATTATTAAGACAATAAAGAGGCAGGGAGAACAATAAGGGTAACACCCAACATTCTGTATCACTTTTGACAGTAACTCAGCTCCACCCACAGGGTCAAAGTAACATTAGCAGCAAGAATACTGGAGCAGTTATACCTAAATACATCCATGGGAAAATCTGTGCTTTCACTAAGGTACTAGAAGAGGAGGGAGAACACAAATGAGAGATCAGTGGCCTTTCTTTTCCCCAAGAAGTTGTTTTTAGTCACTGTAAAACCAGAGATATTTTAAAGTTATAAATTCTTGGTCTATACATTAATTAGAATTGCAATAATTCTAAAAGCATGCTCAATTGTCTTTATTCCTGCTGTGTTTACAAAATAGAAGTATTTACAAAACCTATCCTTTCATTTTGTATTTTAAATTTAAACAAAGTTGCATCTAATGTATTTTTTTAAGATTTTATTTATTTATGCATTCAAGAGCTGGGGTACAGGCCAGAGGTGTGGGGAGAGGATTCACCAGATGCAGAGTGGGGAGAAGAACAGGTGGATTGACTAAAATACACTGCTAAGGGGAGCAGTGGGTGAGCCGGAGAGGTCTACTATGCCATTTGGGTCCCCTCCTTGGGGGGGCGGCAGGGATCGAACTCAGTCTGCAGTGCCTGCAGTTTGCTTCATAGTGTGTTGCTTAACCCACTGCGCCACCAGGGAGGCCCAAGCATCTAATATTTTTTAATGATTGTTACTTTCAAAGCTTCCTAAAGCCTACTAAACAGATTACATCCTCCAGAAAATTAATCAGATTCTTAAAATAGTCTTCATTTTTCCTTATTCAAACTTACTCTACATTGCCCCACTCCCCACTTAGTCATCAAAAGATAATTAATAAGCTAATTATTAAAATACACTCATTAATAAAAAAACTCCCATGGAATAGGCATTTTTATAAACAATGATACTTTAAATGGTGTATTGTTTGTTTGGAAGAAAAGTCTTCCCACATGCATATTTGCAAACCCCGCAAGAGCTTGGTCCTGGGTATGAGGATCAGCACGGAACCCGTGCGAGGACAAATGAAGAGACTTGATCAAATGGCCTTTATGGAAAGGAAAGAGACACCGGGTCAAAGGGATTTCCATTCCTCTCTACTTTCATAGACTGGTAACTAAAGAAATGATCTTCTGAAAAATACCACGGAATACAAATTTTCTTTTTTAAATACCCTTTTCTCCATCCCTCCCTCCCTCTGTACCTCTAGTCCCCCCTCCTTCTTTATCTTCCTGCCTAACTTCACTTTAACCTAAAAACTTGCTATTTTGGTTTTTGCCTCAATATATTTAAAAGACTTTCTTAAAGATAGGTAGAGTTTCTGGGTGCCACTAATTGAATGCTCACTACTTGGTAGTTATTTTACTAAGTCTTTCATCTAATGTAGCCCACTATGTATTATTATCCTCACTTAATAGATAGGGAATTAGAAAGATGGAGGAGAGAACAAATAAATGACTTGCTAGTAGCATACTGTCAATATGAAGTAGAACTGAGGTTGGATCCCAGGTCTGTCCAGTTCCAGAGCCCATGATTTTAATTACTACAGTATATAATATTTTAATGATTCCATAGCAGATTTTCAAATTACATTATATTTTCATTTATGTGAAACATTTACAAAGATGGGCCTTCAAAAATCTGTTTTTACTATACACACAAAATGTTAAGCTGAAAATGAAATTTTTAACTTCCACTGTCTAAATGCTAATCACTTTTAAAAGTTTAAGATATTCATGTAACAGGATTAAATTATGAAAATTTATTCAAACAAATTTTTGAGAAAATGGGAATTAAATGGTTAATAGCTAGTGATGCTTTGACAGCATATAAGGGCACATAAAGGAAATTATAACTCAGCTATAAAGGAGACAAAATAAAAGTGTGTATTTACTCAACTCTGGGCTAAAAGTCTAGTTGAAGATATTCAGAAATCCAATTTCCTGTTGATGAACCAAGTAATTTGTGGTCTTGCTCTGTAAATACATAAGTTACGACCCATAATTTATTTCTTCAGTTTAGCATACACACATAGTTGGAAGTACTTTTTTCATAAGAAAGATAAGTTCTTTTGGGCGTTTGGGTTGTTTCTAGTTCTTACCAATTACAAATAGTGCTGCAATAAACATAGGAGTACAGGTGCTCTTTTGGATTGGTGTTTTAGTGTCTTTTGGGTAGATGCCTAGGAGCGGGATTGCTGGATCATATGGTAGTTCTATTTCTAGTAGACTGAGGAACCTCCATACAGCCTTCCATAGTGGTTGGATTAACTTGCATTCCCACCAGCAGTATACTGGGGTTCCTTTTTCTCCACATCCTCGCCAGCATTTGTTGTTTAGAAGGAATTATACTCAGTGAAACAAGTTAGAAGGTGAGAGAAAATATCGGATGGCTTCACTATTAGGAGGAATATGAAAGAACAACAACTACAACAACAACAACAAAAAGAAGCTCAAGGAAATGGGCAATTATAACCAAAAGCAAACAAAAAACTCAACAAGACCAAAAAGTCAAAGATAAACCAAAGGGACTATGGGGGGGGGTGAAGGAGCAAAGACGGGGATGAGGGCAAAAAGAGCACAAGGGACTGAGGTGATGGTGCATGGGTGGAATGGTGGTGGGCGCTTCCTGGGGAATGCAAATGATGTCAAATATAATTCAATAAATAATAATAATAAAAAAAGAATGTTAAGTTCATTGTCAAGCATTGCTTATTCACTATTTATCATCATCAACTTGTATTTATTGATATAACCATCTCTAACAGTTTGCAATGAAGATAAAAAAAAACACTTGTGCTTACTGTTATAAAAAGAATAGAGCTGCAGAATTCTAAAAACCTAGCTGTGTATTAGTGTGTGTTTATAATGTAGAATGAGAAGGGAAAGTAGACAGAGAAGAAAAATACATACCTCCTGTAAAAGGTATAACATTTTAAGTGAAATTAAGAGATTTTCTTAACTCACTGTGCCTTGATTTTAAGGCTCTGAAATTAAAAGAATGAGAGGGAATATCCACTTGAAAAAAGTGTCAGGAAGAAAGCTCTAAAACTTTGGACACACATGGCTCATTATGAGCTCCATTTTCTGCCCGATTTTACTGCATGGCTTTAAAGTAGAATGCACTATGAATAGGAAACAGAAAGAAAGAAATTTCTTTTCATGCGGAAAAGTGAGTTGGGAGCACTCATAAGGGAAAATAATGTCTTATATTTGCTATATCAGCAGAAAAATATCCAAAAGACTAAATCAAAAACTGGAGTTAGGAAGCCAGGAAGATTATACATAATTCTGAAGGTTTGACACTAAGAAAAGCTCACGGTCAATGCTCTCTTTAAGTTAGAACAGAAAGTCAGAGTTAAGTAGTAATTGTTGCACTGATGACTAGAGAATAAACAATTGTTTTCAATATTTTATGCTTCTTTAAATTATGTTCTAAATCTTTCTTTCTTACAAATTATAGGAAACACTAAAACCAAAAAGTAATATGAGTTCAGACCTAAATCTCAACATTTGTCATATCATAAGTGAAATAGAATACATTAATCTATTATAATGTCTGTGGAATAATAATCAACCAGATACAAAAGACATGTTTAAAATAAAATGATTCAAAAAAGGGTGAAAGCAAAAGAACCAATACCAATCATATAAGGAAAAGTGAGGGTTTTAATTCTAGTATCAGGCAATTACTAAGTCAAAGCAAAAAACATTAAAGTAACAAATAGATACTTTAAAAATAATAAAGAATGCAATTCACAATAAATATTTCTCAGGGTTCTTTATGCACCAAATAGCAGCTTCAAAGTTCAGAAATATACAGCTATAGAAAATACAAATAGACATAGAGAAACAATAACAATACTGAGCTGAGCTTGTGATAAACTAAGCAGATAAAAAAATAAGGACAGAAGACCTGAAACAATACAGTAGAACTTATAGATATTTAAGCCAGTATTCTTTTTTTTTTTTTTAAAGATTTATTTATTTATGCGTACAAGCACTGGGGTACAGGCCAGAGGTGTAGGGGGTGAGAGGATTCACCACAGAGAGCAGGG